>CM021104.1:485150599-485237288 GCA_007115665.2 Sequoiadendron giganteum
TGGTCTACTTCAAATTTATTTTCAAAATACATGAGGCATCAAGTATTAGAATACATGAAATGAAAAAGGAATCTTCTCTAAAAAACATGAAAAGAAGAAGACCAAAGTGAATGAGATAGATAGTTTATTGACTGAAAAGATTCTTTCCGCTCTTGAGAAGTTGAGGAAGGTGCATGTGCAGTATATGCAAGGGGAAAATGGCAATGCAAAAGTGGATAAAGTCAAGAGGTTTTGTATCACATATGAATTTGTGCAAGCAAAGAAAGTGAGAGATGATGTTATAAGTGGAGTTGAACAAATGAATTCAAATATTCTTGAACTTAAGAATTTTATGGAACAAATACAATTGCTAAGTCAACAAGGAAGACTAGTATGTTAACTTTATCCACTTCTGCATTGCTATTTTCCTATTGCACATACTACCTTTCCCTTAATCCATCCCATCCCACCTCTCTTTCTACCTGCATCTTCCTCCTTCCCAACTTCCCCCCTCTATCTACTTCTCTCTCCCCTTCCCTCTCCAATTTCCCTATATCCCCTCACTCTCTCTACCTAACTCTCCCTCTATTACTTCAACCTTACTTCTCTCTACCTACCTCTCCATGTATCCCTTATTTCCTCTCTCTCCCTTTATGCCTCCCATGCTACCTCACTATACCTCTCCCTCCCCCCATTCCTCTATACTTTTCTCTATCTCTCCTCTCTCACCATCCCTCCTAACCTTCCTCTCCCTTCCCTTGTCCACCTTCCCCACTCTCTCTCTTTCCATATACCCCTCCATTTATCAACCACTCCCTCCTTCCCTCTCTCTCCCACCCCACATATCCCTCACTGTACCTACCCCTCTCTCTCACATACCATCTCACTCTACCTATCCCACCCTACCAATATCCCTCTCTCTACCTACCCATATCTATTTTTCTCACCTTACCTCTCCCTATCTCCCTCCTTCCCTCTCTCTCCCTCATTCCCACACAACCTCTCTCCATTCCTCCCTTCCTGATTCCCTCTCCCACTCTCTCTATACCTACATGTCCCACCTTGCTTCTCTCTCTCTCTCTACCTCTCTCCATACCTCAAGTTTCCTCTCTCTCTCCCTCAAACACACACAAACTATCTACCATTATATTTGGATTAATCCATCATCATCATTGTATTAATTCATTAGGTTAAACCTTAAGCCCTAAACCCTAAACATAACATCTATCATCATTGCATTAATCCATTAGGTTCATTTTAGGCTAATATAAATTTATTAATCCAAGCATCTTTCATCCATCATATTACTTTCACTATCCATGCATCTTTCCATCCTAGTCATTACATATCTCCCATCCCATTAACTAAATAATCTTAAATTTCAAAGCTTTATTTTGGATGGAAATGATTCTTGAAGAAAAAGAGATGGGGTGGGATGGATTGAGGAAAAGGTAGATTGAGAGGGAGAGGGTGAGTGCAGATAGAGAGAGGTTGGGAGGGAGAGAGAGAGAGGGAAATACGGAGGGAGAGAGGTGTAGGTAGAGAGAGGTAAGGTGTAAGAAATAAAGAGTGATGTAAGTAAAGATAGATACAAAGGTAGAGTGGGAGAGGTACAAAGAGAGAGATCGTGTGTGTGTGTGTGAGAGAGAGAGAGAGAGGGGGGAGGGAGAGGTAGAGAGAGGGGTAGGTAGAGATATGGATTCTTATTAAACAACCCATATATTATAATTATTACTATATAGTTTTTTATCATGTTTATATCAAATGTTCTTAATATTTTTTTGCAGGATTAAAATTCTAATTCTACCCTATTGGTTGTAACATATTTATGGTAATTTATCAAAACTAAAAGATCTAATTATATCTACAATATTTGAAATTTACATAAAGTTATAAGTTTATCTCATGATTTTGGATGGAGTGATACGGATATTCATATCTTTATTGGACACAAAATAAAATCAATTGAATCAGAAAATTGAAAATACATTTCATAGTTGGCAACCTAGGGAGCACTTGTAGATAGGTAAGATATGAAGACCAATGAGAGTACCTTCAACCATGATGAGTAATTATATAGTAGTTAGTTCTATCAATCAAACTTAATTTATTTGAGTTTATTTATTTTTATATTGCATTCCTCTTCACCATTCAAGCTCCTTATGTACCTTCTCTTGCACTAAAACTAATCAAATTGACCTAGTTGCTCTATCACTTTCTTCTTTAATATTTCATAGCTTCTATTTGATCTTGATGTTCTCTAGAATTATTTATTATAGGAAGTGGTAGGGTGGGAGAGCTATGTATAGAGAGAGTGAGAGAGGGAAGGAGGGAGGGAGGGATAGGTGGAGAGAGGTTGTGTGTGTAAATGAGAGATAGAGAGAGAGACGTAAGGTGGGACATGTAGGTATAGAGAGAGTGAGAAAGGGAATTAGGGAGAAAGGGAGGGACGGAGGGGTAGGTGGAGAGAGGTTGTGTTGGAAGGAGGGAGATATGGAGAGGAAGGTAGGGAGAGGTAAGGTAAAAATGATAGAGGTGGATAGAGATAGGGATCTATGTACGGTGGGAGAGGTAGAGAGAGGTGGTGTGTGAGAGAGAGAGAGTGAGAGGAGGGGAGAGAGAGGTAGAGGTAGAGAGAGAGGGGTAGGTAGAGTGAGGAAGATGTGGGGTGGGAGGCAGGGATGGAGGGAGAGAGAGAGAGATAAAGGGAGGGGTAGGTGGAAAGAGAGGGGGGGAAAGAGAGAGAAAGGTTAGGAGGGATGGTGAGAGATGAGAGATAGAGAGAAGTATAGAGGTATGGGGGAGGGAGAGGTCTAGCAAGGTGGCATGGGAGGGATAAAGGGAGATAGAGGAAATGACAGAGATATGGGGAGGTAGGTAGAGAGAGGTAAGGCTAAAGGAATAGAGGGAGAGGTAGGTAGACAGAGTGAGGGGAATAACATTCACTAGAACCTTGTACCTAGGTTCCAATTACCTCCCTCTTTCTCTCCCTCCCTCTATCCCACTTACTATCCCTTGTCAGTAGGTAGAGAGAGTGAGGGAGAGAAAGAGGGAGGTAATTGGGATAATAGGTGGTGATCTTAGAGCAGGGAATAACATGCACTAGAACCTTGTATCTAGCCTTTAGTTTTTTGGGGGAGGTGAGAATTTCATGAAACAATCAGTTGCATTAGTTAGATATGATTCCATATGAAAATCCCCTCAATTTTTATCCTTTTAAAATTATATATTGAGTTACAAAAAAAGAATTCAATATAGTTTGGAAGAACTTATTTCTCTAAAGTAATGTGTAACTAGAGGACCCTATCTCCAAAAAAATGGGTGTAATAATTGTCACATAAAATTTACACATTAATCCAAGATGTCTTTAAAATATCTAGAAAAGATGCTAATCAAGAGTACTTTTTCAACCTACTATGTTGAGGCACATCCACCTTATCTCTAGATATCATCATACAAGTGAAGCTTTCCTTTTATTCCATTAGATAAAAATAATATGGTTGAATAGGTACAAGAATAATTTCCATCCAAAATAAAGCTTTTGGATTCAAGATTATTTGGTTAATGAGATGGGAGATAATGTAATGATTAGGATGGAAAGATGCATGGATAATGAAAGGGCTATGATGGACGAAAGATGCTTAGAATAATAAATTTATATTAGCCTAAAATGAACTTAATGGATTAATGCAATGGTGATGGATGTTAGGTTTAGGGTTTATGCTTTAAGGTTTAACCTAATGGATTGATGCAATGATGATTCCAAATTAATCCAAAAAGAGACATAAAGATTGTGTTGAAAGGCCTTATAATGAAGAAATTGAAGAAAGAGTAAGGGGTAGTTCATAATGAAATAAAATAATAGATGAATATTATATAGATGGAGGATGATACAATAGCTAAGGGGATGACTTAAGGGGTCCTAAGAGGATGACTTAAGAGGAGTTAAGATAATTACTTTATGGGATGCAAGAGGGTGGATTTAGGGTAGCTAACACAATGAATTAAGGGGTCCTAAGAGGATGGCTTAAGGGGAGTTAAGAGAGTGACTTAAGGGGACACAAGAGGATGAATTTAGGGTAGGTAAGACAATGAATTAAGGGATCCTAAGAGGATGTCTTAAGGGGATATACAAGATCCTTGACTCAAATTATGTGTCATACGATAAAATTAGTTATGTAAATAGGAGATGGCTTAAAAGGGTGCATAATTTCAGATAAGGGGTATATAATATTTGGATTGTAAACTATAAGGGTCTTTGTATGCATTAAATTAGTCACCATGTATGCTATAACAAAAATTTGATCCATATGCATTAGAATTGGGTTTTCCAAGGACTTGCGATGAGTTAATCATAGTTTTACATATGATGATATATTAATCATTAGGAATAATGAAGTGTTAATTAGAGAACTCAAGGTTTAGTTGGATTATCGGTTTGAGATGAAAGATGTAGGTGTTATAAGATTCATCCTTGGTATATAAATACATAGAAATATAAATAATAAGAAATTATGGTTAAAATAGAGGAAGTATATTGAGACTATGGTTAGTCACTCCTCAACTCAATTTTGTTATTTTTATGTATCCCCAAAATGGAACTCCTCCCTGTACTCTCCATTGTTTAAATGTAAACATGTAAAATGAAATAATGGATAATCAACATTGTGTTTTCCAACATGGAACTATTTTGTGTAGGCAGTAGAATGTATGAAATGAAAAAGGAATCTACTCTAAAAACACTTGAAAAGATGCAAACCAAAGTGAATGAGATAAATAATGTATTGGTTGTAGGTTACTCATTTAACCCACTATGTTTTCCAACATGTAGGGTGGGAGAGAGAGAGAGAGGGAAGGGGGGAGATAGGGACCCAAAATATACTTAGTAGGAGGGGGAGATGTGTTGGTGGATTGTGAGACATAGGGACCCGAAAATACTTCAAAAAAGGTAGACCAAAGTGAATGAGATAGATAATGTATTGATTGAAGAGATTCTTCCTTCTCTTGACAAGTTGAGAGATAGATAAATAATTGTAGGTTTGAAAACACAATGGGTTGTGAGTGATTGCATTCTTCTTGTTCTAAGCTCAAGGGTGGAGAGCTTGAGGAGGATATCCAAGTGGGGGATATGTATAACTAATCAAATTGATGTGATGGGTGACTAACCAATTGTGTTGCTATGTGTAGAGGGTTTTACAACAATATGTGGGTTGTAGGTTTCATAAAACCTAATGTTTTCCAACTTGCAAATATTTTAATGAATTTTTTTTTCTTATTTAGAGAATATGAATGTAATGAAAGAAACTTTCAAAATTTAGCACAACTATTAGTTAGATTAAAAATTGTGTTTCAATTTCATCATATTATCAAAAAATAAATACACAAATTAATCGTAGGTTGGAAAACATAGTGGATTGTGAGTACTGCCTCCCCTTGTCCCTATTTCTCCTTCTATCTTTCATCTTCCACTTTTCCTCTCTTGCATCTGATGTACCATGGCATGAAATCGACATCCATATATCATAATGCATCATATCAACTATCATCCATCATCATTGATTAATACATTAGATTCATTAGGCTAATATAAATTTGTTAATCTTAGAATCATCTTTCATCGATCATAATCATTTCATTATCCATTAGATTCAAGTTATCATGCATCTTTTCATCCAAATTGTTATGTATCTCCCATCTCATTAATGTTCCATCTCCCCTTCCTTATATCCCTATCCACCATCCATCACCCCATCCTAAAACTAATATATAATTTACAATTTAATATAATTATAAAATACTAATATAAATTTATTTATATAATAATAAATATATAATAATATGATATAATATAATATATTATAACATAATATAAGATAATAAAATATTAGTTAATATAATAATAATTATAAAATAATAATACAAATTTAAAATTACATTATAAACATATATAATAATAAATTAATAACAAATATAGAATATAATAATAAATATATAATAACATATAATTATTTTATTATTATAATAATAGAATTAATATAATTTAATAATTATAAAATAATAATACAAATTTTAATTATATTGTAATGCCCCGCCAAGTAACCTTAAAGGAAGTTGCAATTAATGTCTTAAGCGAAACAATTTTTTTTTTTTAAAGTGCATTTAACATACACATTCACTTACTAATTAACAACAACGTCTAAGGCTACAAGGTTAGGATTACTTAAACCCACACATACATATTACATATAACCATAGCATTATGAGCTTTATGAAATAAACATCATACATCAAAAGAATACCACATAACATAATAAGATAATCAACTAAGATACAATCTCATAATCATTAACTTAATCCAATAGTTACATCCTCATTCCTAGAATGAGACAATAGTACAAATGTATTACAATTACATAGATCCACCTCATAACAAAAGAGGGGTAAATAACTTATTCAAAATGAAATATTACAAAGCAAGAATAACACAAGAACTCGAACCGTCTATCTGGATGTCTCACCACCAAGTACTGAAGATAGACGGGGTCCCAACGGTCTTGGTGCATGTTCCACCCAACCAAGTGGTACCCGAAGGCCCACCCCCCATGCTAGGAGATAGTAACAAAGTAACATGGACAAAGATCTACAATCCACTAACCAAAGGAAAACTCATATTGGCTCATACTGATATAACCAAACAAATGAACTAACAAGTACAACTCAATTACAATACAAGTACAAATCAAGTACAACTCCAACATCACTGACATAGGTCACATTGCTTCTAGACATAATATTAATCAAGTATGTTCACAGAACCATACACATAAAACAATTAACCACAGTTGTCCTAGATAGAGTGTCATTGCATAGTAGTCATGAGATCTCCTCTAGGCATCCTTCATAGGCTCCAGTAATCCTGGTGGCCTCAATCGAATCTCGGCCCTCATACTCACTCATGCGGCATCAAATACCTCTCGTACTGACAAGATAAATGACTATGCCATTCCAGGCCTTCCCACTCATCCCAAGTCTAAACGAGCCCTTGTGTCTATGAGTGAGGCTTAAATTATCTTGATTAGTGTGGAAGACATCCTAATCATCTAAGTACATTAATTTAATTATCACTTGATTAACTCACTTCTGAAGGTTACCTGGTTTACCACTTTGGGCTCCGACCCCTAACAAAAGCCACTCTTCTATTCGACAACACACACCCAAATAATCCACCAAGGGAAACACAAGTGCATACAGACAAGGCATCAATACCACTCCGACACATGGAGGAAACAAAAGATGGAACTCACTCCAAACATCTTGGAGGCAACAAACACATAGACCACTCCTTTCATAGGAGGTACCAAACATCCCCATTCGTGGAAACCGGGTAAAACTAAAAAGATGCCAAGCACTACCCAAGGGAAAACAACTAGATGGCATAAAGATTCAACAACCCTTATCCTCTAAGTTTTTCTGGAAGACTTATAATTTAGGACTAACACTAAATCCCAAAAACCCACAATGCAACTTGACGACATATCAACAAAAGCATTCAAGTCATTAATCAAATCTAATATTTGGATTTCCTAAATCCATATTCATTCAATAGGTAACGTTAACTAGGTCAAAGACACACTTATAGGGTTAACTCAAATGATCATATACCCATATTTCTATTTCCATTATAGGAAGTCTTAAACAATTTAAACTTACATCCCCTTACGAAATACAGAGAAACTAGAACATTTAAGGCAATCATGAGAAAATTCCTATTTTTGAATATTCTATATCCATATCTCTTTCATATTTCATTCACAATAAATTAATTGCTCTAATTGAAATAAAATAAATTAAACTAACTATTTGCCTCATCAATATAAACAACTTTTTAATTTACTTTTAAATCAACGCAAATCCATGCAAGTAAACTCTTTCCATTTCCTAACCAAATCTTACATCTCAATCAATTTTCTATTTAGAACATTCAATCACTTTAATATACTAAAATATCTTTTCTCTATCCATTTACCCATATACACTAATCAATCCATTTTAACTCTCTATTCAAAATATATTGCATGATTCTTATTAAAATAAAATACGATAATGAATTTACCCTTAATATATATATATATATTAATAAATTTAAATATATATTCCTTAATATTCCAATCACAACAATAAATTGCTCTATGGAAATAAATAAAACATAATAAACATTTTCCTTTTCCAATATATTCATTTCCTAGATTTACTTCCAATACAACACAAACTATTACCATTACTATATTCAATTTCTATCCAAAATCTTTATCTTTTCAATTCTCTATTTAAAACATCAAAATCTTAGTGTATAAAAAATATATTTTGGCTTAACTATTTAACCATGCATTCATATTGTTTCCAATTGAATCTCATTAATTAAACAAACACTCAAATATAAATATTCCTACAATTCTTCAATTATATTAACCACTACCACTTAACATACACACATTTAAATACATATATACACTGTATATAATTTAAATGTTTATTTAAAATTCACAAATAATCTCATTTGAACTAAAACCATTTAAATATAAAATTATACATATAAAATACATATACATCAGATAATTATATTTTAAATTATATATTGACATATATACATTTACAATGTATATTTTATTAAATATATAATTGACATGCACTAAAATAAAACTAATTAAAAACTAATTATACTCCTGATTGAACACAATATGTAAATATACATCATATGTATATATTAATATATTTTATTAAATAATACAACATATTAAATATCAACAACTAATCTCCAAAAGTCTATACTTTTAAACATCTGAATAAAACCAAAATGTTTTTATAATATTATTTCATATTATACAAATTCACACAACACTCATATTAATTATTTCTTTAATCCAATTAAACAAATGATATATAAATATATCATATTATTTACACATTATACCTTATTATTCATTTTATTAACTAAATATATTTATCATTTAAATATTATTTAATATGCATTGATATTAAATAACAAACATCAAAATTTTATTAAACTAAAACCTATACCAGAAAAGCCCTAAATATGCCGGACTGAACAATTTCGCGGTTTTAAAAAAAGTTTAATTTTATAAAGGGGAGGGGTCGGCTGTGGCCGAACCCCCCACTCCTCCTCCATCATGCGCCTCCGCTTGGGGTTGCGCTGCCACCAAAGGCAACGCTCCCTCCACATAGTGGAGGGCGCTGCCTTGGAGGCAACCGCACCTCCATTGGTGAGGGCGGTGGGGTGTGCAATGCACCCCCACCCCAAAGTATAACAAGACCGATACAACAAAAAAAACAGCGAATGGAAAATTCGCTTTGCAACATTCCGCAGTTTCTTAAAAAATCTCCAGCGTCGTATGGACGGCGAAAAATATACAGACCAGTAAAATTTAATATATAAAAATTGTATGTATATATATACATATCTATATATATATATAAAGATATATATGTATATATAATATATATAACAAATGAATTTCAACAATAAATAATTGGGGAAATTTGTGAAAAATATTCACCTATAAGAGAAATTGTAAAACTCTTTTTCCAGAAAACCAAATTTCATAGAGATCTTAAGAATTAATTCTTTTAAACTATTTTCTCAAATTCCTGAACAATTAGAAGAAAAATCAAAGGGATCAAAATTAAAAATAGAAGTTTTAAAAAACCTCAAAGTTTCTCCACGTAATTTCTATAGAGGATTTTTAAAATAAAATTTGATTTTCTACAGAGGGTTTCATTTTCTAAAAACATTCTAAATGCATTGTTCAATCTCTATGTTTGATCCCAATAACAAAATAATCGATTTCCTCAAATAATTTAAATTCAACTGAGGTTTTGACAATTTTCACTCAACTATTTTCACAAAAACAATAGCTGTAAATTTATTTGATTCTTTTCTTCTAATAACAAATTTATTTTTTAAAACAGATTTAACAAACAAATCTTTAATCACTACTATTTAAAAAAAACAATCAAGAACATAAAAACACAGAAGAAAACCTGGTTCAAGAAGCTTCAGGAAAGGATTAATTTCTGATGCAAGCCTCCTCCAAAGATCTCCCAAATTTTTTTCAATCATCCAATGAATCCAATCCAAAACCCAACAAATACAAACAATCTTTCCTCCAATCAATTCTACAAGCAAAACTTTCTTCAAACCCTTCTTTGTGCAAATTTTCTAAAAAATTCTCCTTTGCTGTAAAAATGAATTTTCCTAAAGACCTCTCTCCTAAAATTAAAACATGCATTCCTTATAAATCAAAAATACCTAATACAACCCTAATTCACATTACATACAAATTAGATATTAATTTCAATTTCAATTTTCGAAAACCCACTTTCAATGCAATTTCAAATAATAAATTAATTTCCAAAGTTGCAACTAATTTCCTAAATAAACATTTAATTACAATTTCTAATTTAATTCCCACAAGTTGGAATTAAATTCCAAAATTAATTTTAATTCTTTTATTTCCTTTCATTTTCTTGCATCACATTTAATTAATTAATTTAATTATTTAATAACTAAATTCAACCCCCTTGGATTAAATTTAATTAATTAATTTAAATATAAACTTTTATCCACATTGCATAATTTAAATTAAATAACCATCAACATGATTTAAATGCAATTATTCTAAATATTGATTAAATAAATACGCACCTTTCAAAATCAAATAATATTAAAATAAGGTAAACTATGACTCAACAACCAAGGCTGATGACACACTAAGGTTAGGGCGTAGACTTGACACATGTTATCTAGCTACTATCTCCTATTCAACTCAACCGTTGGATCGACATGCTCAAACCTGTGAACCCAGGTGGAGTCGATGTCATGTACCTACAATCTTGAAACCAAGTAAACAACATCATACAATATATCCAACATATAATACACACCGTGAAGAAGAAATTACGGATTCGTAGGGCGCTCGCAAGCGAGTGATGCGAACCCATCCTCTTCACCAATACACTCATCAAAACTAACACTTCCATCATAATTCCAATAATCTCATAATAACATCTCATGCTAACTCTACAACATCATTAATCCATAATGCATGTGAAACAATAATCAGATAACCATGTCCCACAATAATAGTTGTCACTCAATAGTAGCGATCAAAACATCATAACGAAATGTATCCAGTATCAAAGTAACTACAACCAAACATAGCATAAAGCAAACCGAACAAGAAGCAAAATGGAGGGGCATTACATATATTAAAAAAATATTATAATAATATATTAATAATTAATTATTTTACTAATCAACTTAATTTGCAATTATTTTATTTTAATTTAAAATTATTTAAAAACAGATGCGGCAAATTTAATAAATCATATGGAGGACAATTTTTAAAATCATGGACGAGCGGCAAATTTAATAAAACATGAAGAGCCGAAATTTTTAAAATCACCAAACACTCCGTTACCTCTGTTTCCTCCGTCATTTTCGTCACTTGTCTTTGTGGGCCCCGCATTATGCCATCCCATCACATCATGTATGTTTATATATATGTTCTTATGTATGTTTTATGTGTTTTTGCATGTACGGAGGTGAATTTTATCTACGAGTTAGCCGGCTCCAAACATAAATGTAATCTTTTATTATATAATATATTATATATAGGCTTCTATGAATATAAAAGGAAAAAGAGAAGGCTTTTTAAAAGGGGAAATTTCTTATTTTTGGATTATAAAGTTCAAACCCTCTCTCTTCCTCTTCTCTTTAAAAATAGAAAAAGAAAAGAAATTTGCTTATTATGAATTGCTAGGAGTGGATTCCAGTGGATCTTGGTGACTGTTTAAGATAGGAAAATATAGTTGAAATTGTGTGCATGGAAAGAGCCTCTCTTCCATTGTTTTACACTTGTGAAGGAAGGTATTTTTCTTAATTTTATTTGCATTTAAGATATTTATTTTTTAACAATGTTCATATTAGGTGGAGTTGTATGACATTATTCTATAGGTACAAATAGGAGTTTAAATTTTTGAAAAATGGCATTTTGAGGCCCGTCAAGTTATAGAAAAAAATTAAAGAATTGGGAAATGTTAATTTTAATGCAACATAATGTTGTTCATGTTTTTTATATTTTTTAATATTGTAGGAATTGGGATAATGTTCATTTTTTATTTTCTATTTTATACTGCAAGACCAAGATAATGTTGTTCACTTTTTTAATTATTAAATTATTATTTTTATACTACAAGAACTAGGATAATGTTTTTTATATTTGAATCAAAAGTCTATTCTTATTTTTTTAAATAATTAATTAAAAAGTTGAAATTTTGAGTATTCATCAATGGTGGAATTGGAATTTTTTTTGTTTACATGTTGGAAAAATTACTTATTTTTTTGAATTGAGAATGATTTTAATGAATTGGAATGGAACAAAATAAGAATTATTTATTTTTCATTTAGAATATTTTTATATTATGTTAAAAATGATATTTTATATTTGTTGCATTGATTTTTATGTCATACTCAAATAATGGTTTTATGCGATGAACTTGCGATTTGAGGGATAAGGTGTGGGAAAGGAGTGGTTGTCCAAGATCCAAAGTAATTCAAGGATAAAATGGGTGAGAGTTATCAATTAAGTTATAATAAAACTTAATTAGATAAAGAAAATGAACCAAGATGCTAATTCTACAATATATCAAGAGCACTCATAGAGGCCCATTATGAGGGTAAGGGATAGGTCACACTTTAGGAGTTGCTAACACATGTTGATTGGGCATCCTCACCTTGTGAATGGGATGCATACTCAATCTTCATATGCTAATATCTTTGAGCTATTACAATGGAAATATTTTCCTTACCTCTAAGATCCTTGCCCTTCTTGCTATTGGATTTTGTATTTGATGGGAGACCTAACTTTCCATCTGTGTATGTGATTAGTTGAGATCTTGGTTTCATTTGTTCGTACCTATATTGTATGCTTTCTTGTGGCATGTTTATACTATGTGATGTGGTTTATATCCTTTGTCTATTTGTTGCTAATGTTTCAAATTTGGGCATGTTTATCCTATGATGGTTTACCATACTTGTTAAATGATATGTGTATACTATATTGGTTGATCATAATTGTTAGTATGTGTAACTTATGAAGGTTATTCATAGTATTTGGCACACACATGTGATTCATTCACTTGTTTTGTATAAGTGGAAGTGCTTGTGCCCAAGTGACCATCTCCTAGCATGGTGGGGTGGACCTATAGGTACCTCATGGTTGGGTGGAACTAAAACACCATTAGGGATTCATAGACTTGGTGGATTATTCTTAGAGAGATTAATTGAATCTTACACTACCTTTGTAATTGTATATCTCTTATTATTAAAAATTAAAACATTATACAATAAATCCTTAAGACCATTGTAATTGTATTCCATTTTTTCCCTTCATTCAAAATGACCTTTAAACAGGTAGCAAATGTTGCTTAAGATTCATTTCATCTAGTCTTAGGACTTACCTTCAAAGTTTAATCCATGAATAAAATAATAAAATATAATTTTCATATTATAAGCCTAGGTCTTAAGGACTGCATTGAGTTGAAAAAGGTGTTGAGAAATGTGACTCAAATTTACTAGCTTGATCAACTTCCTAGAGCAGTTGTGCCCATGTGCTTGATGAACTTGGTGAGATGGTAATAAATGTCTCTTTGATTGGGTGACATGATTTTAGGTGGATAACCCTAAGTTCGATGTTGGATATTTGTTCAACTACTTATCCGACAACTAGAAATGTTGGATGATGGTGTGTGGTAGTTGAACAGTCACATAGAGAGAGAGGAAATGACTCTCCTGGAGCAGAGCCATGAGGGAAGAGCATGTTGGTTACTTGGTTGGGTGGTAGAATGGCCGAGAGGTTAGGTGCAAGTTGAGTGGCTTGGTGCAGGTCAAGAGGCTAAGGAGCCATAAGCTGAGAAAGAGAGATGAATCTTACAGAAGGTGAAGGCTGAGCGATTGTATGACAGAGAATCTGAGAGACTGGTGGTCAAGCCGTGAGGCTATGTAGTTGAATGAGATTTCTCTCGTAGAGAGAGGTGAGATCAAAGTAGGGTTATGCTACTGGATATTCTCCAAAATAGAACAAGATGTAAGCTCTGATACCACTTGTTGGGAAAGATGGGGGTCATCTCAGAAAGAAACATCCAAGATCAGAAGTGCCTCAAAGACATGAAATACTATACCACAAGGTGAAATCAGACATATTTCATTTCTCGCATTTTCCCCTACAAAAGGTTTGTGTCTTGAAAAAAGTATCTAAAAGATTTATTTCTTGCCAAATTCATGTTACATGAAGTTTGAAGGGAATTATTTTAGGTAAAAAGTTCAAGTTTATTTGACCAAGTTGATTAATTTTAGGGTTTGGCCATTTTGTGTTGCAAGTATGAGAAATTGGTGTTTTCATTGATGTCAACAAGCCCATGTCGTCATTGATGTCTATTATTGGGTGAGATTGTTGTAAGAGTATGTGAAGTTGATGTTATCTATGATTTGATTAGTTACATTTTTTTTCATTAGTAAAGTTATTGGTGTCAACCTCTAGTGTTGCTTTGATAATTTTATGTCTATGGATGTGGTTGAGTTACTATGTTGAAGTTGGATTAGTGGTTATGAGGAAGTGTTGAAGGTGATGAGGATGTGTCTTTGGTGCTTGGTTTCCAAGTTCTTTTGAGAAAATTTTATAAAAGAGGAAATAGTGTGTTGAAACGGTGTTCTGGGTTGCAAAAGTATGTTCTTGTGTTGCTCCGCATTTATTCTAGGTTGAAGATCTTCCTGTGTGATTCAAATATGTTGGTAAGAGATGTTTAGAGGTGCTATATTCAAGATTTGGTGTGCTGGATTGTTGTATAGAGGAAGTTGTGTTCACCAGTGTGTGAACCGTGCATTGCAGAGGTGTTTAGGAGAAATGTCTTTGCTCCACATTTCTCCCCAACTATGTTTTAGGTCTTACAATTTAGAAGGTGTTTTTATTATGTTGGTATATTCATTCAATCAAGGTGGTTTGAGGTTTGGTGCTTCAAAATTTAGTTTCTCAAGTAACAATGTATGGCATAATTGTCTGAGTGTATTAGGTGTGTGCATTCTTCAGGTGGAAGTTGTTGCAAAGGATTTTGTTGGATTTCAGGGTATTTGAGGAATATTCTAGATAATTTTCAAGCATGGTGTGTGGTTCATAAGTTTTCCTTGAGTTGAGGAAGCATGTAATTAAAATTTTAATGGTGTTTGCATGGGTAATAACTAACTTGGTGTTTACATTACTTGTGATGGATGAATATTTCTTATAGAAGCATGTGGTTGTGTGGTATTATAGATTTGGATCCCAAATAAGGAATGATGTGGTTTTCTCTCACTTCTATTTGCCACAAAATTATTTTAGCACCAACCTAGTTTGAATTTTCATGGTTGATGTGCATAATCGACCTTAGAGAAGGTTTTCAAGGTTGAGGACAATATAAATAAGAATTGAGTTGTTGAGGAATGATAAGATAGATGCGAGAGATGTGAATAATGTGAAATGTAGTGTGTTAAAGTTTGAAATCGAGTAATGTAGTGTGACCTTTCATGTGTTAGATTACTGGATGTAGTGAGTACGTGTCTATAGTTCTCCAATCAAGCTACAAAGGTGTTGGTGATATTGTGGTGGATTCTCTATTGCGTTAATATTCTTTTATTTTTGTAACATTTCTTCTCTATCTTCTTTTCTACTTTGGTAGTGAGCCTTTCTTCTTTAGACAACGGGCCCTCTGATAGTGAGCCCTATTGTATTAGGTGTTGATATTACTTATATTGTGAGCTAATCCTCACTATGGTTTTTCCCTTCTTGGGTTTTCCATGTAAATCTGGTGTTCTCTTATGTATAGTGTTAAAGTTTTTTTTGTTTCTCTTATTTACTTTTCATGCTAAATCACCATAACATATTTAAGGGTTTAATGAATGAATGTGGGTTTGAATGTGTATGAGGGTTTTGAATTTTTATGGTACAACTGATTCACCCCCCCTCTCAGTTGTCTTGTTCTTTCAACATTTTGTTGGTCTTCCATAGTTTCTTTAGGCTACAATGGTGTTTAGGGAATTTATAGAGTAGCATGGAGTGTTAAAATTTTGTAGTTTTAGCCCATGTAAAGGCATACATGTGGAAGACCAAAGGTGGGGTAGGTATATTAGTTTTTGTTCTATGAAATATATTTTTGTTATGAATATGTGTCATATTCATTGTATAAAGCACAATGCTCATCCATCTCCTCCCGATTCATTTGTTTATTGAGATATCCATGTTGGTTCATGTGTTGATATAGAGAGAAGTAGTAGATGTTACCCATGACAGTTATGATAGCCTTCGTTGTTGGTTCAACTGGGATTAAATGGCCATTATACATGTTTCCTTGACTTTGAGAGCTCAATATGTTCAAGTAATATTCATAACAATTAATGATCCCCAATAATGTGTGATCATTAATGGAGAGTAGATGTCTCATTGAGTTCTCTTTTGGGTGAAAAATAGCATTGAGATCTTCAAATCTAAGTTGTCAAGTTTCTTGGTAGGAAATAAGTTCAAAAGAGATTAAATAGAGCCCATTAGAAAGAGATCATTTTCCATGAAGTTTCTTTGTTAGTTCTCCTATACCATATACCTTTTTTTATGAGTTTTTTCCTTACTATCAGTGTCAAGTGTAGAGGGTATGGTCTTTTAAGGGTCATGGGAAATATACTCACTATGTCCTAGTTTTGTCTTCACAACCATAGAGGGTTGTTGAGTAATCACAAACAAAGCCATATTGTGCCTTGAATTTGGACCTTGCATTGAAACTATCTAAGCCCTTGTTAACGAAAACATATATTTTCATAGGATATTTTTGTTGGAAACAAGCTACACTAAGAGGGGGGTGAATCAGTGTTGTGTAAAAATTAACTTTATTAAACTTTATCTTCAAAGAATTAACAACATTCAACCATAATTCATAAATGTGAAGCAAATGAACACAACACCATAACACAAGGATTTTTATGTGGAAACCCTATTAGGGGAAAAACCACGGTGGATGGCCAATCCACAAGTTAATCTGAGTATACTCAAATGAAGATTACAATAAGTGGAATGCACTTGCATTCAAGCACACTGCCTAGAGCTCACTTCTCAAAGGGAAGGCTCATTTCCATACAAAGAAAATTAGATTAAAACCATCTGAGAGTTTGAAATGAGAAAAATAGCATCTACATATGCTTGATTACAGTTCTAGTTAGGCACAATATACAATCTTTTGTCCCGTAGATTGATTCTACACTTCTGCTTTATTTTACTCACACTCACAACACAAATTCTTTATGCGCAAGTGAAACTATGCATTATCGCTCTTCTTCTCTGATCTAATTCATAATTCACATCAAAAAACACTACATACTACATACAAAATGATACAGACGATCTTATATATATCTGCAACATACGATTCAATTACACTTTGTCGGCTTCAATAGAACACAAAAATAATTACAACTGTCAGCTTAAATCATGAATAATATGCAATGCACATACACGACGATTGGCCATAACTTGGCTAGGACCCAAACAAAGATGCACGAACACAAAAATACTTAACCAATTACTTCTCACACATCCGCGACATAATACATTCATGAATTCGGCTTCAGTATTGGTAAAACATAAAATTAGCCAACCAAACCTTCTAACTTCCACACGAATCAATACGAGCCATTGTGCTTCAATAGTAATAGAGATATTATACCAAAAAAAAATTCCTGAGATGTGCGATATAAAACAATAATAGAAAATCTTCATATAGATTGATGGACACTGAACTATCGAATACTCTATTCTTCCTTGACAATCTTCAATCTATCTGCTAGTATGATCGAATGATGATGTGCATATCTAATCATCGATTAGAGTTGCCATCAATGACAACACTAAATGATACTAGCAGTTTCTCTTGCCAACAATCTCCCCCTTTAGCATTTATGGCAACACTTAGTGAAAAATAACTAAGTGTTGGATCAGTACCAAGATAAACTACACTGCCATCCCCAAAATTCTAAAAATACAATTCTCCCCCTCAAATGATTATGCATTTTTCACTCCACTATTCTCCCCCTTTGACATCAATGGCAAAGGCAGGGACAGCATACCAAAAATGGATCAAAAATTGTTATACAAAAATATTTCTTTAACTTACATAAGCTAGAAAATGTCTGCAAAATCTTTCTTCAGCTGGATTAGATTTGTTGAGAATGTATGTCTCAACTTCCAACTTGAAGTCCTCGTTTTCATGCCTTGGTGATTTTGTGTTGTTTGCAAAGTTCTGGCGGAGGCGGAACCAGGATGGAACTTGGCATTGTTCTGTTTGCCTAAGTTCCAGGTTTTTGTTCTCATTCTGACTCCGCTTCCTACCATCTGTTTCTTCTCGCTTCGTTTCGCAGGTTCTGGCGAAGGTGGAACCAGTTTTGGAATTTGGCAATGTCCGTTTACCATGTTCCTGTTTTGGTTTCTTTTCTGACTCTAGGTCCAACTCCTGCTTTTGCGATCTAGTTCCTCTGGATGTTTGGATTCTCCTCGGGGTGTTTTCCTTCGCCTTGTCCTGGTTCTGGATTGTTGTTTCTTGCAGTTGGCGGAGGCGGAACCAGAACCAGATTGGTTCCAGATCTTGGACTTTTTTTTGGTGAAGTCTTATTTTCTGTTCCTGTTCCGACTCCGACTTCGATTCCTGTCTTTTGTGTTCCTGTCTTGGTTTGACCCTAGGTTGACTTACCCCAGTCAGAGCTATTTCCGATGAGTTCCCCTTTGCCATGGGCGGATGCAGAATCGAAATGGTTCCTGAACCTAAAATTTCAGTAGGGTCATGTTTCGACTCTAGTTCCGTCTCCAACTCCGACTCCGGTAGTGTGTATTTTCGGTGGAGTCCTGTTTCGACTCCTGTTCTGACTCTGGCTCTGGCAGTGTTAGAAATGACTTGAAGTCTTGGTCGCGCCCGATGTCTGTTTGACCGTTTTGGTTGCTCTGTCAGCTGCGATTGCTGATGGGTCTTGGATGTGTGGCACTTGGTTGAATAGTGATTGGACGGATACCAAGATAGTTATTGTGGCAGTTACATTTGTCAACGAAGAGTGGCAAGCTCAACTGTTTTGAGTAATGGCTTTGAATGCAAAGTCGGATCGTTGCAGGAAATCTATCAGATCCAACCAGTTGTGTGATTTGAGGATGGACTTCATTGCTCTTCTGAGTTGGTTACATATGGATGAGAGATGTGTTATTTCTCATAAGTTAGACAAGTCAAGAGTTGAGTCGTAAGTTGTAGAGCAAGTTTGAAGTTGCGAGCTGAAGAACAGAAGGACGTGAGTTCTTCAGGAGGGTTTTGAACTGTATGTTGTAAAAAACATTGTAACAGTGAATCTGAAACTCTCTGGGTGATTGTGAGCTGAACTAAGAAGTTTGGTTATTGTATGTAATCGATTCATTACTATAATACAATAGATTTGACTTTGTGTGGTGGGTTTTTTACCTGAAAGGGTTTTGCCACGTAAATACTGTGTCATCTTTGTTTGCTTATCTTTCTAGTTTCTCATTGCCATGGTTGTATGCATCTCTATAAGTTTTTGAAACTATTAGTTTTTCGTTTTTGCTACTCTCCCCTAAAGTAAAGGTGTCAAGGGAATGTATTCCACACTGTTGGGTTAGTAGATCTGCATTCTTTTCCCTTCAAAGTGGTATCAGAGCTTGGCCAGTTCGTGTTATCCTTGTTAGGGCGAATTAGTTTTTTGCACTAATACTATTTCAATGGGAGACTTGCATTGTTAAACTTGTTTCTGTTGTGAGATGGCGAGTACATCTGGTAGAATAGATATTGAGAAGTTTAATGGCAGCAACTTTGAGTTATGGAAACTCAAGATAGAAGACTTGCTTGTGGATAGAGACCTCTGGATTGCAGTGTTTGGAACTAAGCCACAAACTATGACCCAAGAAGCTTGGGATCTTGCTGATAGAAAAACAAGAGGATTGATAAGACTGAGTCTAGCTGATTCTGTGCTCCTGAATGTTCATGAGGAAACATCTGCAACTGCTTTATGGAAGAAGGTTGGTGATATTTACCAAGGAAAGTCCCTGGTAAATAAGTTGTTCCTAAGAAAGAAGTTGTACTCCTTGAAGATGGACGAAGGTGCATCTGTTGCAGACCATCTGAACTCGTTTAATATGAGTGTTACTCAGCTGGAATCTATAGGTGTAAAGATTTAGGGGGAGGATCGTTGCATGCTCCTATTATGTTCATTACCTGACAGCTGGGATCATCTTGTGATGGCTATTGGAAGCACAACCACTGCTTTCAAGACTGATGATGTGGTTGCTTCGCTTCTATCTGAAGAAATGCGAAGGAAATCTTCTATGATGGCCAAAGATGCTCTTTTTGTTCGAGGTAGAACAAAGGAGAAAGGCAAGAAGAAAGACAACAAGTCAAAATCCAAGTCTAAAGGGAGATCAAAGTCTCCTGGTAAAAAGTTCAAGGTAAAGAGCTGGAACTGTGGGCAACCGGGTCATATCAGGAAGGACTGCAAGGAGAAGAAGAAGAAGAATGCTTCTGAAAACAAATCTTCTCAAAGTGATGCAAATGCCTTCATTGTAGCAGCCTTGACAACTCAGGCATCAAATGATGTTTGGTTAGTTGATTCAGGTGCCTCTTTTCACATGACATCCAATAGAGATTGGTTCTCAAAGTATGAGAATTATGATGGTGGAAAGGTATACTTGGCAAGTGATTCAATGCTGGAGATTGTTGGCAGAGGAAGGGTCAAAATTCAATTTCCTGACGGGAGAGTCAAAGGAATTGGTGGTGTTCTTCACATACCAGGTTTGGCTCAAAATCTTCTTTCTGTTAGTAAGTTAAATGATGCTGGTGTAGAAGTTTCTTTTTCTAGTAAGGGATGTAAACTGGCTAGAGGTGCAATGGTGTTAGCTAAGGGTGTTTGTACTGGCACTCTATACAAGCTAGATGCATGAGCTGTTCTTTGTAACAATGCCTCTGTAAAGTCATGTAATTCTGCACCTATAGAGAAAGATGAAGACTCTTCACTATCTGCAAATACTTTGGAGGTAAAAATCCTAGTAGAGAAGACTATGTTATGGCATCATAGACTTGTTTACATAGGTGAGAAATGTTTTAAAACCTTGAAGAACAAAAACCTTGTAGAAGGGCTTAATGATTGTAACCTTGAGTTTGATTTCTGTGAACATTGTATCTATGGAAAGCAACACTGTGTTTCTTTCTTCTCCAGTCCTCACAAATCTTTTGGTATACTGGATTATGTTTATTATGATGTGTTTGGTCCAGTTAATGTTCCTTCATTATCAAAGTCTAGATATTATGTTTCTTTTATTGATGACTATTCAAGAAGGGCATTTGTATACTTTCTTATAAGTAAATCAGAAGTGTTCAGTTGGTTTAAAGAGTTCAAATCTTTGGTAGAAAATCAGTCTGGAAGGAAAATAAAGTGTTTAAGGACAGACAATGGAGGTGAGTTTTGTTCTGCAGATTTTGAAAGGTACTGCACTGATCATGGAATTAAAATGCATAAGATAACCCCCTACACTCCACAACAAAATGGAGTTGCTGAAAGGTTGAATAGGACACTGATGGAAAAGGCAAGGGGTATGCTGAGTGGTGCTAGTTTGGAGCAGAAGTTCTAGGTGGAGGTTGTTGCTACAACATGTTATTTGATTAATAGATCTCCTTCTTTGGTGCTTGTTGATAAGACACCTTTGGAAGCATGGTCAGGTAAGAAACCCTCATTAAGGCATGTTCGGGTATTTGGTTGTGAAGCATATGTTCATGTGCCAAATGAAAAGAGATCAAAGTTGGATAACAAGGCTATGAAATGTATTCTCATCGGTTATGGAGTTGGTGTGAAAGGATACAAACTTTGGAACCCTATTACTGAGAAGGTTTTGTATAGCAGAAGCGTGATATTTCGTGAGCTGAAACCTCTAGTAAGTGATCAACAACTTGAGACAAATTAGAGTGACAAGAAGAAGGATGCAGTTGAGATTCCCCAAACTCTAGAAAGGGAAGAGCTGCATGGTGTACCTGAGATTGAGGAGAGCTCAAGCAGCTCTGGAAGTTCTGATGATGAAGAACAACCTCAGCCTCTAAGGAGATCTACACGAGAAAGAAGGCAACCAGAAAGGTATGGTTTCTCTATGTTAAATTCAAATTGTGCTTATGCCTTAATTACCAACACTGATGAGCCTAGGACTGTGAAAGAAGCAATCAGCATGGCTGATTCAAAGTCTTGGCTGGAAGCCATGAATGAGGAGATGGATTCCTTGAAAAAGAATGATACCTAGAAGTTGGTACCACTGCCTAAAGGGCGAAAGCCTCTTGGCTGCAAGTGGATATTCAAAAGGAAGACATGCCTTGATGGCAGTGTGGAGAAGTATAAGGCACGACTAGTTGCAAAGGGTTTTTCCCAAGTTGAGGGAATTGATTATGGAGAGATCTTTTCCCCTATAGCAAAGCTGACATCCATCAGATTTTTGTTGTCATTGGCAGCTATGTATGAATGTGAAATTGAGCAGATGGATGTGAAGACAACATTTCTCCATAGTGAGCTGGAAGAAGAAATCTACATGTCCCAACCTAAGCATTTTGTTGAAAGAGGTAAACAAAATATGGTTTGCAAGTTAAATAAATCTCTCTATGGTCTAAAGCAATCTCCTAGAATGTGGTATCAAAAATTTGACACATTTGTGTTGTCAATTGGGTTTGTTAGATCAAAATATGATCATTGCATTTATTATAAATGTGAGAATGATCGTGTGCTTGTTATTACTCTGTATGTGGATGACATGTTATTAATTGGTAATAGCAAGACAATGATTTTTGATCTTAAAACTCAGTTGTCTGCTAAGTTTGAAATGAAAGATCTTGGAGTAGCAAGGTACATTCTTGGGATGGAGATAACCAGGGATAGAACAAGCAGAAAGCTTTGGCTCAGTCAAAGTAAGTATGTGAAAACCGTTCTAGAGAGGTTCAACATGACTGATTGCAAGCGTCTAGTTGTTCCAATCACGCAAGGATTGAAACTATCTACTGAAGACTATCCAAAGTCTGCTACTGAGATGGAGGACATGACCAGTGTGCCTTATGCAAGTGCAGTAGGCAATTTGATGTATGCTATAGTTTACACAAGACCAGACATTGCCCAAGTAGTGGGAGTTCTAAGCCGTTTTATGGAAAATCTAGGGAGATCACATTGAGATGATGTAAAGAGAGTGTTCAGGTATTTGAAGGGTACTTTAGATTATGCTTTGTGTTACCATGGAAATATGGTTGCATCACAAAGGGCTCTTTGCATTCAGGGATATGTTGACTCTGATTGGGCAAGGGACATTGACAGCAAAAGATCCACCAGTGGATACACTTTCATGCTTAATGGTGGAGCAATTAGTTGGATGAGCAAGTGACAAGCTGTAGTTGCTTTATCCACAACAAAGGCAGAGTACATGGCAGCAACTCATGCTTGCAAGGAGGCAGTGTGGCTGAGGCGTTTGTGTTCAGACATTGGATTTAATGCTAAGCAGATTTCAATCTGCTGTGACAGTTAAAGTGCCATTTGTTTGGCAAAGAATCCAACCTTCCATGCCAGGACCAAGCACATAGATGTGCAATATCATTTCATGAGGGATATGGTTGAAGATGGCAAGGTCAATATGGATAAGGTTGACACCTTGAAGAATGTTGCAGATGCCTTGACAAAGCTGGTTAGCATAGACAAGTTCAGATGGTGCATAGAATCGATGGGCCTTGGGGCCTATGATAGAAAGTAAGGTTTGATGTTTTGAGGAAGTTGGAAGTGTTCACCAAGTGGGAGATTGTTGAGAAATTATGTCTCAACTTCCAGCTTGAAGTCCTCGTTTTCATGCCTTGGTGATTTTGTGTTGTTTGCAAAGTTCTAGTGGAGGCAGAACCAGGATGGAACTTGGCATTTTTCTGTTTGCCTAAGTTTCAGGTTTGTGGCGGAGGCGGAACCAGGATGGAACTTGGCATTGTTCTCTTTGCCTAAGTTTCGGGTTTCTGTTCTCGTTTCGACTCCGCTTCCTACTGTCTATTTCTTCTCGCTTTGTTTCGTAGGTTCTGGCGGAGGTGGAACCAGTTTTGGAATTTGGCAATTTCTGTTTACCATGTTCCTGTTTCGGTTTTTGTTCCGACTCTCGGTCCGACTCCTGCTTTTGCGATCTAGTTCCTCTGGATGTTTGGATTCTCCTTGGGGTGTTTTCCTTCGCCTTGTCCTGGTTCTAGATTATTGTTTCTTGCAGTTGGCGGAGGTGGAACCGGAACCAAATTGGTTCCTGATCTTGGACTTTCTTTTGGTGAAGTCTTGTTTTCTATTCCTGTTCCTGTTCCGACTCTGACTCCGGTCTTTTGTGTTCCTATCTTGGTTTGACCCTGAGTTGACTTACCCCGATCAGAACTATTTCCGATGAGTTCCCCTTAGTCATGGGTGGATGCAGAACCGAAATGGTTCCTGAACCTAAAATTTTGGTAGGGTCATGTTTCGACTCCAGTTCCATCTCCGAATCTGACTCCGGCAGTGTGTATTTTTGGTGGAATCCTATTTCGACTCCTATTCCAACTCCGACTCTGGCAGTGTTAGAAATGACTTGAAGTCTTGGTCGCGCCCGATGTTTGTATGGTTGTTTTGGTTGCTCTATCAGCTGTGATTGCTAATGGGTCTTGGATACGTGGCACCTGGTTGAATAGTAATTGGATGGATACTAAGATAGTTATTGTGGCAGTTACATTTGTCAATGAAGGGTGGCGAGCTCAATCATTTTGAGTAATGGCTTTGAATACAAAGTCGGCTCGTTGCAAGAAATCTATCAGATCCGACCAGTTGCATGATTTAAGGATGGAATTCATTGCTCTTCTGAGTCAGTTACATATGGATGAGAGATGTGTTATTTCTCATAAGTTACACAAGTCAAGAGTTGAGTCGTAAGTTGTAGAGCAAGTTTGAAGTTGCGAGCTGAAGAACAGAAGGACGTGAGTTCTTGAGGAGGGTTTTGAACTATATGTTATAAAAACATTGTAACAGTGAATCTGAAACTCTCTGGGTGATTGTGAGCTGAACTGAGAAGTCTGGTTATTGTATGTAATCGATTCATTACTATAATACAATAGATTTTACTTTGTGTGGTGGGTTTTTTACCTGAAAGGGTTTTCCCACGTAAATACTGTGTCATCTTTGTTTGCTTATCTTTCTAGTTTCTCATTGCCATGGTTGTATGCATCTCTATAATTTTTTGAAACTATTAGTTTTTCATTTTTGCTTCTCTCCCCTAAAGTAAAGGTGTTAAGGGAATGTATTCCACACTATTGGGTCAATAGATCCGCATTCTTTTCCCTTCAAGATTTGCGTCCTAAACTCTTTTGAGACTCTCCATGATTGTTATGTGACCACATATTAGGTAGGACTATGTCTCTGCAGATTCCAAGTTGGTCGGATCACCAACTGCCATAGTGTCCTCTCCTTCCTTTAGAGCGCTTGACATTATGTCAATTTTTGGACCAATTATGCCTCTGAGTTCACATGCTCTAGCGACAATCTTATCATTCTCATGCTTCAAGCCTTTTATTTTGTTAAGCATAGACATCACTTCACCTTCTATCTTCCCATCACCACCAGTTAGAGGATCAAATGCTTCAAAAATAGTACTTAACTATTTTTCTAGATCTTTAACCTTTTTCTCATTAGCTTTAGTAAATTTTGAAAAAGACAAACATGATTTGTAGATATTTCCACCTTTTGAAAAATCATTCTGTACATTCTTCACACATGTGGCTAAAATGGTTTTATCTTTAACAATAATCTCTTTCAACCCACTAAACCTTTTGACATCAAATTCTTTCTGTATTTTCACCATGGCTGATTTTTGAGTGACTCAAAGTGAGTACTAACTGAGTTGATAAGCTTTTTCAATTCACTAGAGGAGGAACCAATCGAATATTTCACATAAGATGGAATTATCTTCTCCAATACTCCAGATGAAAGATTTAGTAGTTCACTATCTTCAATTTGTGACTTCAGTAGCTCTTCTTTGGCTTGTGCTTGAGAAAATGAAGCTACTTTCATCTTCTGGATTGGACTTAAAGTAGATAGGTCTATGGGACCTTCATTCAATTCTGGATCCAATTCTTCTTTCTGTTCAACCAAATTTTTTTTCACTACGTCAATAGTGTCTCTTGCTTCAACTGGGATTGCTTTTACATCATTTTTCTTTTCTTTATTTGTTACTTCCATAGTTGAAAGTTCTGATTTACCTTCATTGATTTCCATTTCCTCAACTGATACATTTTTAGGTATCTCAACTTTCATAGGAATTTCCTTGTTGACTTCTATAGGAGGAATTTGTGAATCCTCAACATTTTCCTCTTCTGCTTCCTTTTTTGGACCAAATGGGACATCATCAACATTTGTTTCCTTAAATACAACATCAATTCTCTCATTTAACAGTATCTCCCTCAGGATTTGCTCATTTTATTTTGTAACTTCATCAGTTAGACCAATCATTAGCTTGTTCACCCTTGTTTTGATTTTGAATTTCCTTTTGGATTTGTTCAAGAGTGTCCTCATGTGATCCATAGACATTACCAGACACAATTCTGCAAGAATCCTTTCTCTCATCTGTTCTTCTTCTATACTAGCATTAATTCTCCTCATTTCTAGAATGTCATATAGACTTTTGGGTAGATTAGGCATTATTTCTATCAAAACTTTATTGAAAATATTCATATGTTTTATTGTCGCTTCTTCAAGAATTATTTTATCAGAATCATCAAAAGACTCATACCATTTACAGAGAGGCTTGGGATTTCCATCCTTGACTAAAGCCTTTTCAAATTCTGCTACTGACATACCTAAATTGTCAGTGTTTGTCTTCTTCTTCTCTTGAACATCTTCACTGGAGGGTTTTTCTTTCATAACAGTTGCTGCCATGGTGCCTTGATGCTTGATTTCTTTGACACCTTCATCAGAAACAACCATATACACTCTTTTTCTCTTATCTTTCTTCCTCTTACCTTCTTTGTTGAATCCCTTGGATTCAATTTTCACAAGGATGGATTTTGCTGTAGGAGCTGAGTGTGATGTAGAGCTTCTAGTAAATCTAGTTCAGGTAGATGGTGCTGCCGAACCAACTGATTGAGTTTTTTCTACCTCCTTTGCTGCTTGTTTTGCTGCTTCAGCTTCTTCCCTTTTCTTTCTGGCTTCTTTTAACTTCTCAACAGATATGCCCAAACTTTCTGCAAGAACTTCTACCTCTTTTTTGAGTCTTTTAGTTACCATAGGATTCCTGAGCTCGTTGTGAACCTCTATGTCCTTCTCTACATAGGTTTCGAACCTTTCTTCTTCTGAATCCAGAGGTTTACTTAGCAAGTGTTATGCATACATATCCAAAATGTTCTCTTCAACTTCATACCCCATAGGTATGATCCAAATTGTTCTGGGATCAACAACTTCAATCATACACTGATCAACATCTACCATGAAACAAATTGAATCTTTGTACTTCTCTACAATAGAGGTGGGAATCCTCTCCCGAGCTTGCATCATAGTCTAAAAACTTTTAAAGTATCCCTAGATAGCTGCATTCTTTGTTTTGGTCTCTACAAAATTGTGTAACAGATCTCTGATTTGTGCGGCTACCGGCTTGTCCTTTTGCCGATGAATCTTTCCAACTCTTAGACTTTCATCCATGAAATAAAAGAATAAACAAAAAATCAAGTTACCGTACTTGAAAGATTTTTTCTTATCATTCTTAATCTTGTCAAGACTTTACATTAGTTGACTCCTCAATAGTTCACATAGATCACAATCTGCATTTTCCTTAACCATTTGATAGGCGGCATAAATTGTTGTGCCAGACACAGAGTTGTCTTGACTGAAATGATAAATCTTGTGTCCAATAACCATAGATTCAAATTTGACATCTACATCAGCAATGTTATCAATTGTCATTTCTCTTTTGTCATAAGTAGAGCCTATAGCAACAGTGATCGTTTGATTTTTCACATATTTTAGAATAGGTAGTCCACCAGAAGAGTTTAGACCGGTTACAACACTGATAGCTTCCTTTGTGATTTTGAATAGGATTCTTAGCCACATAAATTCATCATGGACTCGACTCAAAACATAAGGAAGCCATTCTAACTCTTCAATGATTGGAAATTTGACAATCTATGTGAACTTCTTTGTTTCTAGGATTTTATGTTCCGGCTTTACATAGTAATCTTCACCTATGATGTGATTATTGTACAAATTCAACAGTTGAGAACTTCCTAGTTCTTCAATATTGGCATGAATATAAACCTTAATGTCCTCTGTGTGTAATACTCCATACGGAATGGATGCAAATGCTCCTAATAGATCGGTCTCAAGAGGCTTGTAAGAATTCCATTTGAATTTAGGAAGAGGTCTATCCTTGACTTCAACTACTAGAGGAGTATTCATTTTGAACAAATCAAAAATTCACAAAGTTTTTTTGATAAATACCTTTTTCACCAGATTAGAATTTGATTGCCGAATCACTTCCACACTTGAATTTCACCTCAATTTGCCAAAGTTCACCTATGAGCTCTCCAAACTTCTTTTCTTCCAAATGCTAAGTGAAAAGTGAAGAATAGAAATGACTTTTTATCACTTGCATATCTAACACTTTTTGTCACAATAAATGCTTTAACCCTAATTCATCCGATTACCCTGTTTCTGTGCATTGTGATAGGTAAATCTTTTGTGGACCTCCAATACGACATACCACTTCCTCCAATGATTTCAACAACATCTGTTGAGCATCTATGCACCTACTGTACACATCCACATCTGGTGTTACTTACTGGTTAGGGGATTAAATGATTTTCTTGATTGCTCCCCCTAGGCCAAGGGCCTAAAACTAATTCCCAGAGGAATTACTAGAAGCGGGTTCTGGTGCTGGCACATTTTCTTCAACAGAGGGATCTTTCTTCACCCATTTCTTCTGCATCTGCTATATGACCACATCTATAGTGATTTTCCTTTTCCTTTGATTTACTAGACCTTTTTTTACAAAATGTAGCAATGTGTCCAATTTTGTTGCAGTTATAGCACACAACATTTCTCTTTCCAGGCCAGTTGTTCCACCAATTTCCTCTTGATCTACATTGGTTAGCAGTATGGCCAAGTCTATTGCATGTATATCATCTGATATTTATATGAAATTGATTCATCACATTTTTGCATTCATTTGACTTATGAGCAAGCTTATGATAATTAAAACACTAACCTATGAAAGATGGACCACTTTGATTCATTCTACTTCTACACTGAGTAGCCATGTGTCCAAATTTATTACAACTAAAGCAGTATCTATTAAATCTCTGAGCATTAGGTTTCCTTATTGGATACTTTCTAGATTTGTTCATTTGATTTCCTTGTCTGAATCTCCTTTGCTCAGATCTGGAACTTTCTCCTTCTTCATATCCAAGACCTCGCTTGTCACCATGAGTCCTCTGACTGCTAATTAGTTCATCAAGCATGGAAGAGATAGCTTTGAATTTCTCCTTGTACTCATTTATAGCAGCAAGTTCATTTTTGAGGTCAGCGATCTACTATTCAAGTGCTTCTTCATTATTTTTAGATTGTTCCAATTCATCATCCAATCGGCTACATACTTCAAATTTTTCTTTCAGGGACTATGCTAGGTTCTCTTCATTCTTCTTTTTGTCTCCAATCTCCTTGGTCATCTTCATCATGATATATTCCATCTTATGCTTTAGGACTATATTATCTTTGGTAAGATTTTCACATTCTTCTGTCTTTACCTTTAGGGCTTTACTGAGTTGTTCTTCCTCAATGCTCTTACTATCACTCTGCTTAATCTGATCACAAAGTTCCTTTCTCTTCTCTCTAGACTTATTGATTTTATCTTTCAAAGACTCAATGAATTTCTCAGCATTTGAGAGGTTTGCTTGCAATTTCTAAACTTCAACCTTTAACTAATCAAGATCATCTAGGGCCACCAAAAGCTGTTGTTGAAGACTGCTTGAATCCATTGAAATAATTTCCAAGATCTCCCCAAGTTGTTAGACTTCTTTAGAGGAACTATCTCTGATACCAATTGTTGGAAACAAGCTACATTGAGAGGTGGGGTTGAATCAGTGTTGTGCAAAAATTAAATTTATTAACCTCTATCTTCAAAGCAATAACAACATTCAACCATAATGCATAAACAAGAAGCAAATGAACACACCATAACACAAGGAGGATTTTTATGTGGAAACCCTGTTAGGGGAAAAACCATGGTGGATGGACAATCCACAAGTTAATATGAGTATACTCAAATGAAGATTACAATAAGGGGAATGCACTTGCATTCAGGCACATTGCTTAGAGATCACTACTCAAAGGGAAGGATCGCTGCCTTATAAATAAAATCAGATTAAAACCATCTAAGAGTTTGAACTAAGAAAAATAACATCTACATATGCCCGATTACAACTCCAATTAGGCACAATATACAATCTTTTTTGATGTAGACTGATTCTGCACTTCAACTTTGTTATGCTCACACTCGCAACACAAATTCTGTATGCACAAGTGAAACTACACATTATCACTCTTTTGCTCTACTCTAATTTGTAATTTGCATCACAACACACTACATACTACATAAAAAATGATACAGATGATCTTATATATATATCTGCAACATATAATTCAATTACACTTTGTCGGCTTCAATAAAACACAAAAATAATTACAACCGTTGGCTCAAATCATGAATAATATGCAATGCACTTACACGACGGTCAGCCAAAACTTGGCTAGGACCCAAACAAAGATGCACAAACACAAAAATACTTAACCAATTACTTCTCACACATCCGTGACATAATACATTCATGAAGTCTGCTTCAATACTAGTAAAAGAGAAAATTAGCCAACCGAACCTTCTAACTTCCACACGAATCGATACGATCCATTGCACATCAATAGTAACAGAGATAATATACCAAAAAGAAATTCCTAAGATGCACGACACAAAACAATAACATAAAATCTTCATATAGATCGATGAACACTAAACTACCAGATACTCTGTTCTTCCTTGAAAATATTCAATTTATCTATCAATATGATTGAATGATGATGTGCGTATCTAATCATCAATTAGATTTGCCATCAATGACAACACAAAATGATACTAGCAGTGTCTCTTGCCAAAATTTTCTATTGTTAGTGCTAAACAAAGAAAAACATAGTGATAAGAGGGTTGTGTTTGAATGTAGTCTTAGACATGTAAGGTTTTATTCTCATGGAACTTGCAAAACCATACCCTATAAGAATAAAAGGGACTAAAAAAATCATAGTGGTATTTTTTACCCCATGAAAGGACTATCATATGAAATGAACAAGTACAATGTAAATACATGATAAGTATGAAGATCATAGTTGTAGATGATGAAGATGTGAGGATGAAGGAGTTATAAATGAATGAAACATGTGTCAAAAAGGCCCTAGAATTTCTCACATACCCCTAAGGATTTCTATCCATACTCAATCTCTTGCACATTTCCTACAAACATGTATAAGGGGGTTGCAACAGTTTTGGAGAAGTAAAGATAAATTATGAGAAAGTGGAGAGTATCTAAGGGCAATTGGGTGACTTGGACAATAGTTCCAAGTATCTAGGGGAAGTTTTAGCAAGTCATTCATGGTTGAAGGCATCTAATAATATTTCAAGGAGCATCATCAATGAAAGAGGTCAAAGCAAACAAGGACTCTCTTCCCCAAAACCAGTAAGGAGCTCCCCAAGGAGTAGATAAAGGAGATAGGTTAGCTAGGCATCCAAGGAAAGCTTTGAACCATCAAGTTAAGACAAGCAGTAGCATTTATTACTCATGATCGTGTTGCTAGATGTTATGTAAAGGCTAAAGGGGATGCCTAGGAGTACTTTTAATTTAGTTATTTCTACTTAGATAAAGTATTGTAACTGAAAAAAGTTGGTTCTTTCAAGCGATAATCTAGTATTGTAACTCAAACTCAATTTTAGATTGAGAAAAACATTGTAACACTTTATTTCTCATGAATAGAAGAACATTTTTAGTCTTATTCTGCTTTAGACACCTTTTATTAATAAAATTTAGTAATTTTTCCTTTTCAATCTCTATTTCATTATGTGCAATGCATGATTGATATATATTTTTAATTATCATGCAAATCATCTAAATATGGCTCATTATTAAATCTATAAGTAGAAAACATACATTTTATGCAATTCGTAAGTTGTGTAATGAGTGTAAACAATTATTAGTTGTGAAAAAATATTTCTTTAAACTATTCAACATAATACCTAAAAGAAACGTGGTCTCATGGACTACAATTATAGACAAATTTGCATTAATTGGTTGTTAAAAGTCTTTAGAAACTTTCATTGAAATGTAATTGGGATTGTAAAATCAAACTTCTTGACCTTGACTAGCCCACCCAACTTAAGAATACTATGGTCATGCATCAAAGGAAAAAGGGATATACATATATTTCAACAATTGAAGTGTGATTGCTTGATAACAAGTATGGAAAATTTGAAAGAACAATGTGCATGAACTATTCAAAGCAATGGTTGAAGGAGGTGTTATCTCATGGAATGCATGTAAAATGTATAGGTGTAGATAAGGCATGTGAAATACATAACACAATTCCTCAAATAAATGTGGACTCATGGGATGCCATAATAGTAGGATATGAATACAAAAATATATTTGTAGAAAAGGGCTATAGAAAATTTCAAGACAATGTAATGGGTGGGTGTAAAGTCAAACTCTACAACCTTGTCAAACATCCACATAGCTATGCCAAATGCAAATTTGGGAACTAGGTAAGGACATCCACCAAACATAAAGAATAGTAGAATTTATCAGATACTATAGTTGCAACTGCTCCAGTAGCCATACACATAAAATATGGAATCACATACTAGGCTCATGAATTATTTGAAAAAATACCTCAAGAAAAGTGGTTTAGTAGTTTCCAATTACATGATATGCACAAAATAGATTGGATGAAAAGGATTTAGAAACTTCCAGACAACTACGATTGATAGGTGTATGCGCAAAAATGGATTTATTGAAAAATCTTTAGAAATATTGAAACAAATAATTTCACCAAGAATAATTACACATAAGTTAAATTTTATATGAGATACAAGATAATCTCTTTTCTATATAGATATTCTCAATAAATATGATACAAATAATTACAAAAATAATAATTTTCTAATAGAAGGTACTTATAAAATTTGTTGCAAGAATCATTAGGTTCAAAAATTAAATCATACATACAAATAGATCATGTGTTGCAAATGGCTAATATAAAAGTCATTGATTAGTTTGGGTGCATACCTCAATTTTGTTACATACACCTTACTTCCTTGGTCTAGATCATTAGAATCAAGAGAGATTATGTATTCATCGCTATTAAAGCATGTATGAACCTCCTTGCTTCCCAAATAATCCTCCTTTTATCCATTATGGTTAGAGTAAACCTAAGGTTTAGCTGATATATTGATGTTTCTCTCTTTATCACTGTATTTCACTAGTCATGTTGAGTAGGTTGCTTAAGAGATGCCAAAAAGTCAATTTTCCACATTGGTCAAGTTCTTTCCCTATCTCTCTCCAAAAATGTAGGTTGGATTGCTTCCATCTCCATTCCACCCCTTCTCTTTTCTACCAAATCTTGACTTACTGATCAAACTCCCTAGGATGATCTATGGAATTCCCCTCCTTCTACCTATTTATCTTGATTTCATAATAAAACTCCCTCATGTTTCACCCTATGTAGAGCTCTAATTGAATACACTAAGAAGAGTTGAATGAGAGTTAAATTCATGCACTCATCCTAGTGTCGCTCTTGATTAGCTCTATATGCCACCTTTAATTTCCTATGACTTCTCTTTCTTGTTGTTACTAGGGTGTTTACAACCAAACTTCAGGAGATAATTATTTTAAATAGAATGCTAAAAATAAATAATTGGTTATTGTTGATTTAGTTACCCCTCTTTGTTTAATTAAGGTTTATATTTTTCTAAATTTATGGAAGGTAATAACATTGTTTAATGTTATTATTTTTTTGCTACATGATAATTAAATAAATTTCTCCTTAGTTAATCATTACCATCAAATAATTAGTTTTCTCAACTTAGGTTTGATCTATGGTTTTTGGTAACCAACAATCACATTCTAGATGGCCTTTATACACTTGTGAAACCTATATTTCATTCAATCACATTTTATAACCTAGAAACTTATGGTAACTTATATTTGGGACCAATATTGTTTTACCTAAGAGAGGGTTGTAATAGTAACCAGGGTTTGAGAAACCTTTGTAATTATTGCACAATTTTTCTTTTATATATTATGTGATGTGAGTTTGTTTTTAGCTATGCTTGTAATGAAACCATCTAAAAGAAATGGCTTATTATAATCATTTGATATTTTTCAAAACCTTTTATTACAAGGGTGTTGGACTATTTGTAGCCCTGAATCATAATAATTAGGTATGTTTGGATTAAATTGTTATATGTTGTAATTATTTTTATGGGGAATTCTATATTGCATTATCATACAATGGAAGAGTTCCCATTTGTTTCCTTAAGCCTATCTTAGTCATGTTGTGGAAAAAGTTTGGCTTTTCATAGCTACATTCTCTTATTTTTCTTGTATTTCCTTACCTATGTTAAGGAGCTAGTGTAGCCTTGTGCTAATATTCTTGGGATCCAAACCTTTTGGGAGACTCTCATTTCGAAATTATAGTGTCCATAATCTCTTAAAAAATTTCCTTGATCATTTTCATAATAGCTTGTGATTTTAAGGAAGTTATGCCTCATTGAGTGTGTTAGTTGAGCCTATCAAGTGTTTGTGCTTGTAGACACCTAAAATATCTCATAGGTCTTCATCATCACTAAACCTATCACCTAACCCCTAATAAACCAATTTCATCACCTAAGCCCCCATCGCATCACCTAGTCCTAATTAACCTAAGACTTATCCTTTTCACCTCAACTCCATAACTTAATTAAATAATAATATTATTTAAAATACCACCCTTTTCCATCTCATCACAATAAATAATTAATTAATTACATATTCCACCTATTATCCATCTCACCCATGTGGTTAAAATAATTAAATAATATTATTATTTAATTAAGCCATTATTCTCTCAACACTTACCAAGAATAATGGGGACCTAGGAAGACTTGTCCTTGTTCTCCCATTATTCTATCAACACATTACAATAATATTGGGTACCTAGGAACACTTGTCCTGATGGTCCCATTATTCTCTCAACACATCCCAAAGTTATAGCCCTTTTAGATGTACATGTCCCTAATTTTCCTCATCCTCACAACTACTTACTAAATTTGGTAAGTTAATCCTAGCCATGCACATTCTAACTACCCTCATCTTCATGCCCTTCATCCTCTCCTAGGTCTTAGGGAATTCATATCAACCATTCTCGACCCTTGATCTCACAATTATATCTTGACCATCCATTCCTCATTCCAAAAATCTTTAAATTCAAGCACTTCATCCCTCATTCTTATCCATTATCATTCAAGCTAGGTACATGCTATCAATTTGGTGATATTCAAGCAAAGAGAGCATCCACATTCCAATACATCAAGGATAAAACTAAACACAATGAAGATTATTGTAATATATTATGTTGATATTAATGTTATGTTTTTTTTAATATTTCTTTTGTGTGCTCTATTTGAGGCTTGTGATAGTTTAGAATAGGAATCTCTTGCATTGCATTTGGTTCTATTTCCATTTATAGACTACTCACTCACATTTTGGAAAATTTACTAGGGATTTATCCCTTATCTCACTCTGTTTTGTGTTTTTGATTCTTCTATTTACTTTGCACTAACCAATTTTCACAGATTTTTAAGAAATTTTAAGGTACCAAGTTTTTATAGGTGCATCCGTGAGCAAACCGTACAAGATTGCAATCAAAATGATTGAGAAATAAAAGATATTAAACACTTAATAACTACCCAATTTTTTTGAGGTGCTTACAGTAATGTCCCTTAATTATATTTATCAACATAAATAGGAATATGTAGATAGGTGTAATGAATTAAACCAAAATTGTATACCACAAAGATCACTTGATATATTGAAAGAGATTCAAAATTACCTCCACATATATGAAATGATAGTTATAACTCACAATGACTACAAATATTAATCCAAAATGCTGTACATATATCCACAATAATTCTATTGAATTCCCTACCAATTACTTGGAGCTCAGATGCAATCCTTGAATGAGAATTCCCTCAAGAACCAAAGGGATTTCATCCTCTAATCCTAGTGACCATTGGGTTTTCATCTAATGATCACAAAATCCAATGGGTTTTCATCCACATAAGTAATTAAAACACAAGTTTCCTAACTCACAAGAAAATTTCATAATAATTGATGCCCTATACAAGAATTATCTCCTTATATTTATATGCTAGCACTCTCCCAAAAAGAGGTCAGCTTGAGCCAAATTGGTGCCAAATCCCAAAAATTACATTCTCACATGTTACATTAGGTTGGCTCTAAGGCCATTGGTGGTGCCTCACCGAGTAACATGTTATCTTGTGGATATATCTACAAGAATCCTTGGTACTTTCCTCCTTATGGTTCCCCAAGCTTGACACTACATGATCCCTAGGTGCCCCATCAATCACACCTAAGGAGTTGGATGTTGTGAGTCTAGCATAGTCATCTTCTATCAACGATATCTCTATGGTATATGGACCCTTTTCCATGAGATTTGGATATAATGTGTAGGTGTTATTGTAGATGATATGTTTCAAAACACAAGCCAGGATGTGCCCATATAGAAGAATGTGGAGGAATTCCTAGAATTTCTCTTGCTCTAGTACAATGAGCTTGGACTGGAAACTTCCTAATGATGGAAACTTCCATCCTCTTCGCATAATTCCCATGAGATTAGAGCAGTGTATATAGGTATATTTGTTGATCTCTTGTTCCCTTATGTGAGATGAGAGGATGTTCTATGATGAAATGTGGTAGGATTCTTGGATTCCACCCTTCAGTTGGTTTCCTAGAAAAGAGGATATGACTAGTCCTCCCTTAATATTTCTCATCCTCAAGCATTATAAATTAGGATGCTCAAAAATATTAGATACCTCCCAAGTAGCATCTTCAATGGGTAGATTCTTCCATCAAACAAGATACTCAGTTATGCTCTTATTTCTCAAAATTTTGACTTTGGTATCAATCATAGCTTCTAGAATGAGAATGAGCTTCCCTTCATCGTCTAGTGGGGGTAACTCCCTTGGAGGATTAGTATGCAATCCAAGTGCCTTCTTTAGACATGAAACATGGAAAACATTGTGAATTTTACTACCTGTTGGGAGCTCCACCTCATATGCAACTTCTCCAACCTTCCTGGTTATCTTGTATGGCCCATAGAACTTAGGTTTGAGATTTTCTAGTCCACTTTTCTTGATGAAAGACTATATCTATATGGCTGAAATCTTAGAAATACCATATTTCCCACCTCAAATTATCTCTTTATTCACTTCTTATCGGTATACATATTTTGTTGATTTTGAGCCACTTGTAGGTGATCATTGAGTGATCTCAATATGTCTTGACTTTGATTCACTAGATCACATGTTTCCGAAACTCTATTGTCTATGAGGATCAGTTCTAAAAAATTTAAGGCATCATATCTATAGAGTTATTTGAATGGAGACATACCAATGGACATGTGGTGAGTTGTGTTGTAGTAGTATTCTCCTAGATGAAGCCACTTGATCTAGGCAGATTGTTGACTGGTGACATAATTCCTCAAATATCCTTCCAACCATTTATTTACTATCTTAGTTTTCCCATCAGTTTGTGAATGATATCTCATATTGGGAGTGAGCTTGGTGTCTGTCAAATGGAATAAATCCTTCTAGAAAGTAATGAGAAACTGTCTATCTTTATCGCTAACAATTTTTTTGGGCTACCCATGCAACTGAAAGATCTCCTTGAAAAATAAATATACAACTTACAAATCCTTGTACTTAGTGGGGATAGCAAAGAAGTGAACATATTTTTTAATCTATCAACAACAACATAAATATAATCCTTACCTTGAGATTTGGGTGGTCTTGTGATGAATTCCATAGAGATACTTTCCCATTTGTGTTTCATAACAGGGAATGGTTGTAGCAATCTAGCTAAAAAGTCTTGCTCTCCTTTGTTCCTCTGACATGTGGTGCACTCCCTTATGTGGGATATAACATCCTCTTTAAGGGCCTTCCAAGAAAACCTTTCTTTGATCTGTCGATGAGTCTTGTAGAATTTGAAATGTCCCACAATGGGTGCATCATGAAAGGCCTCCAATATGTTCCTCTTGACCTTGGATTTGGAGGGAAGGAAAACCCTATTTTTGAATAGAATTAAACCTTTTGTCACCACATATCGGTCATCTTTCTTTTTCCCTTCTAGAATACCGATATAAGTTATGTCCTCAACATACTCAACAATGATATATTCCTTCCAGTCTGTTGATATGGTAGATACATGACATAGAGTGGGTCTCCTAGAAAGTGCATCTACCACTATATTCTACTTGCCTCTAATATATTCGATGTCAAAATCATTTTCTTTGAGTTTACTCGCTTATTTTTTCTACCTATTATTCAATTTTTTTTTTTATGGAGGAAATGTTTCAAACTGTTGTGATTAGACTTGACCACAAATCTTCCACATACTAGGTATTATCAAAAATTTTCCAAGGCATGCATTATAGCCAAAATATCTTTATCATATAATAGATACCCTCTTTCATAGGGTTTCAAATTTCTACTCTCAAAGGTAATAGGATGCCCCTTCTAAGAAAGGATGGCTCCAATTCCTTCACTAGAGGAATCACATTCTACAACAAATGGAAGTGAGAAATTTAGAATTGTAAGAACCAAACAAGAACTAATTACCTCTTTTAGTGTTTCAAAGGTTATTTTTTACTTCCTTCATCCATTCAAAGGCTCTTTCCATGGGTATTTTGGTGAGGGGTGTCACAAGCTAAGAAAACCCTCTAACAACCCTCTAGTAGTAGCTACAAATTCCAAATAATCCTCACAATTGAGACAAATTGGTAGGGGGTGGCCAATATAGAATAGCTTGGATCTTATGTTGATCAAAATAAACTCCTTTTTCACTTAGGACATGCCCTAGATATAATATCTTTGTTAACCCAAACTCACATTTGGACATTTTTGCAAAGAGAGTGTTGTTCTAGTATTCCTAAACATATGTCTAGGTGGTTCAAATGTTCTTCCAATGTCTTCTTATAAACAAGAATATCATCAAAGAAAACCAACAAAAAATTCCTTAGGTTCTTACCAAAGACATGATTCATGCATGATTGGAAGTTTTTCTGAGCATTAGTGAGACCAACGGGCATAACTATAAACTCAAAATACCCATAGTGACATCAGAAAGCAATCTTTTGAACATATTCTTCTCTCATGCAAATTTGATGGAATCTGAACCTCAAGTCCATCTTTGAGAACTACACAACACCATATAGTTCATCAATCAGTTCATCTATCTATGGTATTTGGTATCTATTCTTTATGGTATTCTTATTTAGTGCTTTTTTGTCTATACACATCCATAAAGTGTCATCCTTTTTTTTTACCAACACCACATAAGATGCAAAGGGGTTGTAACTTGGTTTGATGTACGCTATATCCATAAGTTCCCTAATTTGTTTCCTTATCTCCTCCTTATACATCTTGGGATGGTGGTAAGGGGTGGTAAAACCTAGCTTGATCTGGGCTCAATTTTTATGATGTGCTAGAAACCTCTATTCGATGGTAATCTAGGAGGTATATCATTGAAGACCAAACTATGCTTATCCAAAATATTTTGTATATCAACTGGGGGTTGACTATTCTTGCCTTTAGAAGGCTCTTTTGAGATTACCAAACAACTGGCATCCCAAGCAACTTGGGATGGTGGTAAGGGGTGGTAAAACCTAGCTTGATCTGGGCTCAATTTTTATGATGTGCTAGAAACCTCTATTCGATGGTAATCTAGGAGGTATATCATTGAAGAACAAACTATGCTTATCCAAAATATTTTGTATATCAACTGGGGGTTGACTATTCTTGCCTTTAGAAGGCTCTTTTGAGATTACCAAACAACTGCCATCCCAAGCAACTTGGCTCTTCTGAAATATCCTCTCCATTCTCCTAGCTGAGATTGCTTGTGGAGCCCCATTTTTTATTCCTTTTAATACCATATCCTTCCCATTACCTTTGAATTTGAGTTCCATAATTTGGTAGTTTGTAGAGTACTCACCTAGTGAATGTAGCCACTACATGCCAAAAATTACATCAATATCACCTAGACAATTAACATAGAAATCATCACAAACCTTATGATCTCCAAAGGTTATGTCCAACTTTTGGATTGTCTCCTTGAAAGGTACATTATAACCATCCACCACAGTGACATTGAAGCCTGTGAAATCTTTTGCATTTAGCCCTCTTCTTTTTACAAGCCCTTCATCAATGAATTTGTGAGTGGCTCCTCCATCAATCAATATAATCAATCTTTGATTGGAAAGGACTCTCGGGACCTTGAAAGGATGATATCTATGCATGCTTGAGAGTGAGGCCAAGGTACTCCCTTTCTCTTCTTTTTCTTCCTCATGGGGTGGGTCTTTCAGATCATGGAACTCCTTTGATTCATCTAATTATGATTCCTTGTCAAAAGTGACTTCTATATAGTGAACTTACCCCTTACCTAGGCATATGTGTGTTGAAACCCATGTATCCTTGCATGAAAAGAAAATTTTCTTCATTTGAAGCTCATTCCTTCATTATCCACCCTCTTAGTGGGTATTGGTGGTGCACTCTTCTATAATGGTGTGTGAAAACCTTTCTTTTGAAAACCACCTCTTTCTGTCATGGAGTAGTAACTTTGGATTGATGTGCCAAAGTTTTCATGGGAATGAAGGGTTCAAGCTAAAAACTCCTTCTAATAGCCTTATACAAAGTTTATGGCACATAATATTTGACAAACCCCTTTAGGGGTTCCTCAAGTCCTTGAAGGAAAAGATAAATGATTAGATGATTCTCTTTTCTGATATGTCATAATTGTAATGCAAATATTTTTTGGAATTATTATACATACTCATTCATTATAGTTTTTTGTTTGATTTTGGAAAGCTCCTTGAAATATTCTTCCTCATCTCTAACCTCAAAAATTTCAAGAACATTTTGATTGAAATCTTCAAAAGTACTTACCTGATCAAGGCCTAATGTAACTGTGCAAAGATACCACCATTCATAAGCATTCCCCTTGAGATGTAGGATTGTAATTTGAATAGAATCATTTTCCTTCAATAGATTGAGAGTGAAATAGGTTTGTAATTTTTGCAACCAAGACCTAGTTAATATTCATTCACTTCGATAAAAAGTAGGGGCCAAAATTTTATGGATTTTTCTCTTGAGATCCCTTCCATTATTCTCTTGTTCTCTCCTACTTTGGTCCTTTTCATGAATCTCTATAAATTTCTTAAATGACACAACTAATTTGAATGCATCAGATTGTTTGGCATAATCCTCATACCATTTTTTAGCCACTGGAATTTGGGACCTCTTGATTGAGATAATAGGGGTATCTTCTTCTTCTTTTTCATTATCTAGTAGGAAGATGGCTTTAGTTGTCTTTGAGTTGTGCACTAATTTCTTCTAGCTAGAGGTGCTCCCTTCTACTCTATTATCATATGCACACTTCTTATTTTGTTGTGACCACATTTATTCCACAATTATTGCCATTTTGTCTATAATTGCACAAAAAAATTCTCTCTTCATGATCCCTTTACTTTTTCCTTCTTCAAACATGTTTTCTTCTTCTAAATATAAACTTACCACAAGGGACTTCTTTTTCTCTTGACTTAGGTATCTGATCACTCTATCACTTGGAGTTATTTTTATCAACATAAACATGAATATGTAGATAGGTGTAATGAATTAAACTAGAATTGTAGAAAACATAGACCACAAAGATCACTTGATATATTAAAAGAGATTCAAAATTACATCCAAAGGTATGAAATGATAATTACAACTCACAATGACTACAAATATTGATATGAAATTGTTCACACAAATCCACAACAATTCTATAGCATCACAAATTGTCACCCTTAACAATTTCACACTAGATTTCGCTCCCTCCTATGCGCTTGGACCTAATCATGCACCTAATTTCCTAAATTATGTATTCCATGGCCAATTCAATTATTTATCTACAAATTAAATATGTAAAAACTAAAGTAGGTATTTAATATTTTTCCCTCAAAGCTCCCAATCCCAAAAAATGGGTCGGGGTGTCCTTGTCCCCTTAAAATAGCCCCAAATTTAAATATGCCACGATTGACAATTTATTATTTGAATTTCAAATCCTAAATGTTAGCTATCGAGATTTAATTTGAGGGAAATTAGATTAATTGCATATAAATTCCTAGTCATTTCATCATTTGAAAACTATTTGGAAACTAAAACTAGTAAGAAGGAGAATTATATTGAGAAAATCAAGTGTCTTAAAAGTATTCAAGAGAAAAATTTATAAAATATTTCAACATTCAAGCATCATGTCTAGTTTTATGGGAGTTTTTTCATGTTTATGCATACATTTTGTTTGTGAGTACTAATGTTTGTAGGTCTTGAAATTAAGTCAAGTCAGGCTACAATCAAGCCTTGAGGTGATTTGCATGACTTCAACCCTTCAATGCTATTAGATTTAAGAGGTGACTTACAACCAATTGTTGATTCATTATTCTATTATCATTTAGTATGTATCCCTTAAAAGGATAAACTCTCTTTCATCAATTTTACCATTGAGGAGGTAGAAACACCAACACGGGGTTTGATTGAGGCAAGCCCCTATATGACACAACCCTTCCTCTCTCTTCGAATGTGTAGGTTATAGATTTGAAAAAGGTTGGAGGAAGATTGAAGCCTATTTTCTAATTGATTCATTCAATCCCTAAACTTGACAAGATACAAAAACTCAATTATCTCAACAACAGGTGAAGATCCAACAACAAGATCCAAAAGGAAGAATACTCAAATCAGGGACTTGAGGACTATGAAATCAAATTTCAATTTTAGATCTCCAATCTAGGGCACCCTGGGCACCCTTTTCTAGTCAAATCAAGCCCAAATTCAAAGCACAAGTGCACACATGTTTGCTCTATCTAATTTTGGTCATTAAATCTGTCTACCAACTTAGAGATTATCTGTATTCACATCAGAATAGTGCATTTTTATAATGAGCTAGTTGCATCATTGCATTCCATCATAATTTCATTTCCAAATCATATACATCCACCCCCACACAAATAGGGAAACTCCTGAGAAAGGATTGGTTGAATCACCTTTCAAGTAGCTAGTTAATCTCATGCCCTTGCTCTTTCTCAATACCCTAATGTCATGTTTGGAAAGGTGACTAATCCTAAGTAAGCCATATGGTTTCACTTTTCCAACATAACATTTTTGGTGAAACCGAATGATTTTCATTCTAAACCTTTTGAAATATGAATTATATCATCTTAGATCTACGATTAACATTGTATTGCATTGTCCATTTAGCTGGCATCCTTTATTGCATCAAAAAAGCATTAAAAATAAAAAATTACATATCAGATTGAATCCTAAGTTGAAGTAGGATTAATTTCAGGAATCATATGTAAAATATACATCTCAAGTGCATTTACATATCTAAATTAGGTCATTTTAGATCTGAAATAAAATTTGAAAGTGTTCATTAGATTCATTTACTAATTTAGGCATTTTGCATATTATCAAAGATGTTAGGAAAAATAGTAGAGGAATAGCTATAATGGAAGCTTTAATAGATTACTGTAAATTAGATTATGTAGTGTAAACCATATGGAGATTTAAACAATTGTAAGCAATGAAAATGCAAAGAACAAAAATCACAACACATAACACACTGTTTACATGGAGAAACCCTTTTGGAAAAAAACTCCACCAAAGAAGAGTCGAATAGTTGTATTAACAACAATGGTGTTTTACAATACAATCACTCTAACTACTCTTCAATCCAACAACATTTGTGTACTTATAAAACATCTCATAGTGTCTCCATCTCAACCCCTCAATATATATACTCATGGGGTTTCAAAATACCACCATAAAACATTACCATGGGTCAAAACAAGGTTTGAAAATACCGTGGTAAAAACTCATTCGACCCCTTACATGCTAAACATGGTCTCTTACATGAAATTACACATTCTTACAAGATGTCATAAGAATCCCTATAAAATAGGAGATTCTCTTACATGCATCATAAACCATCAATAGTTATGCAAATATTCTCTTATGCGTGTCATAGATAATTCTCACGTCCAAAATGATATCCCACACTTTTAGCCCTTACAGTTGTCATAAAATCCATCATAACATCCTTAAAAATAGGCTTTCCATGTTATACCACTAAGTGGACATCTTTTGACAACTAATAACTTAATTTTCAAGGCACCAACATGTGGCAAAAGTGCCAACTCAAAATCTCACACCCCTTTTGATGGAGCACAATTATTTAATAACATAAATGATATTTATCCATGGGAAAAACTAAAGTAATAATAAATAAACAACTTAGGAATTGCCAAGGTTGAGACACCTTAATTCCCAACATCCTCCCACTTGTTGAATACTTTGCAAGAGCTAGGAGAATCACACCATCATGGAATAAACTAGGTACAAGTAACAAGGCCCATGGCCTTCCTGCACCAAGTAAATTTCTTTGTGCTCATAGGTTTGGTAAGAACATCTACAAAATTCTCTTGTGTGTCAATCTTCTTTAGCTCAATCTAACCGTCATTAATCAACTCACAAATAAAATGATATTGAATATCAACATGTTTAGTTTGAGCATGATACATCAGATTGTTAGCCAAATGGATTTCACTTTGACTATCATAATTAACCTAAACAATTTTGCAATCAAAACCAATACCTATACACAACCTTTGTAACCATACTACCTCCTTAGAAACATGGGTAGCAACCATATGCTCTGCTTCAATAGTGGATAAAGCAACTATAGGTTTCCTTTTACTCATCCAAATCACTACTCCTCCAAATAGAGTAAACACATACCCATTGGTTGACCTTCGACTATCCAAGTCGTCTACCCAATCTACATCAAAAAATCCCTATATGTCTAGTGACTTGAGAACATTATCAATACCATGATAAACCAAACAATAATCAGAAGTACCTCACAAATATCTAAACACCATTTTAACAAAAGTCCAATTCTCTTTACCAGGGTTAGACATAAACTTGCTTACATCTCCCACTGCTTGGGCTATATCTGGTCTAGTGAAAACCACTGCGTACATTAAACTACCAATATCACTAGAATAAGGAACCTTAGACATGTCCTCAATATCATCATTAGAATTAGAACACATATCCAAGCTCAACTTAGTACCAAATAGAAAAGGAATACTAGCTAGCTTACAATCATGCATATTAAACCTCTACAAAATAGTATCAACATACTTACTCTGACTCAACCAAAAAATTTTGTTACCACGATCTCTTCTGATTTCCATTCCAAGAATGTATTTAGCAGGCCCCAAGACCTTCATATCAAATGCATTAGAAAGTTGTTTCTTGAGTTCACCAATCATTACCTTGCTATTACCAATAAAGAACATGTCATCAACATACAAGATAATAATTAGAATATGATTATCAATAACCTTAATATATACACAATGATCTTCTTCACTCCTAAGAAATCCCAACTTCAATGCAAATGCATCAAAATTTTGATACCACATTCTAGGTGATCATTTCAAACCATACAAATATTCTTTTTAACCTGCAAACAAATTTTTCTTTTCCCTTCACAATAAAACCATCAGGGTGTCGCATATAAATTTCTTCCTCAAGATCCCCATGCAAAAAATTAGTTTTAACATCCATTTACTATATCTCAAAATCACAAGAAGTAGTAATAGATACCAAGAATCTAATAGAAGTTAATTTAGCAATATGAGAGAAAATTTCACCAAAATCAACTCCCTCTCTCTAGGAGTAGCCCTTAGCCACTAATCTAGCCTTATACCTTTCCAAGTGACCATTTGCTCCAAATTTCTTTTGAAATACCCATTTAAATCCGATGGGATTTCTTCCTTTAGGAAAATCAACAAGATCCCAGGTGTTACATTTTTCCAATGCCATCATCTCATCTTGTATAGCATGCAACCAAGAATCATTTTCCTCTGAAGAGAGAGCCTCCCTATAAGATCTAGGTTCATCGTCAACACTTAATAAAGAAAATATACAATGGAAATCAAGTGGGAAATACCTATTGATTGGATTTTGTTGTCTTGTGGATCTTCTGAGAATAGGAGTTTGAGGCTCTTGTTGTTATTGATCTTGCTCAACCTCTTCTGGATTTTATTCCTCATGTTCTTTAGTTTGATCAGTAACCTCTTTTGATTCATCATCTACTTCCTCCTCATTGAATCCATCTCTTTGTTCTTATCGAGGTGCATCTTCTTGCTTAATTTTGAAATGTGCACTCTTTCCCTTATCCTTTCCCTTTGGTCATTTAGGTAGATAAATAATGCTAAGCTCCCTAAAAATCACATCTCTATAATAAATTTTCTTGGTTAGAGGATTCCATAGCTTATAACCTTTAACATTATCACCATATCCAATGAAAATGCACCTTTTAGCTTTAGGATCCATCTTAGTCTATTTTTCTTTAGGCACATGAACATAAGCGTCACAACCAAATACCCTTAAATGTGAAACAAAAGGTTTCTTACTTGTCCACATCTCATAAGGTGTTGTTTCAAGAGATTTACAAGGAGATCTATTAATCAAGTAACAAACTGTACTTATAGCTTCTGCCCAAAAGCATCTGTCAAGCCGTGAACCACTTAGCATACTTCTAGCTCTTTCCATGATCGTTTTATTCATCTTTTCTACCACACCATTTTGTTGACAAGTGCACATAGTAGTTTTCTATCTAAAAATTCCTCCATGCTTACAAAATTCATCAAATTCTTTAGAACAATATTCCCCTCCATTATTAGACCTTAATAACTTAATTTTATAATCTGATTTTTTTTGACTAAGACTTTAAATTCCTTAAACTTAGTGAAAAATTCAGATTTATGTTGTATAAAATATAACCAAATAAACCTTGTAACATCATCAATAAAGGAGACAAAATATCTAGATTTCCCAATTGATTCAACATCCATAGGACCAAACACATCCATCTGAATTAATTCCAATTTAACTTTAGATTTTGTACTACCAGAAGGAAATGATTTTCTATTTTGTTTATCAAACACATAATGTTCACAAAAATCAAAACTCTCATCAGAATAGGATAAATCGTCTAACAAATTTTTATTCAAAATAGACTTTAAAGTAGTCTCACTTATGTGACCCAATTTGTGGTGCCACAAGATACAAGTGTTTTCATATTTTTCAATTACATATGCAAAGTTTACAAAAGTTGACTTCCGGCTTAAATAGGGTTCCTTTCCTTGTTCCTCTCGCTATCACTAAATTCCCTCTTACCAATATGAAACCATGCTTATCAAAAGTTACACTTATTCCTAGATCATTCAGCTTCAAAATTGAAATTAGATCTCTAGCTACTCCAAGAATATGTAAAACACCAGGAAGGGTTTTAATCCTCCCATCACTGAAACGCAACTTAACCTTACCCCTTCTGACAATCGGGTATGAAGTGTTATCACTGAGGTAGATTTCACCTCCATCATATTTCACATATGTGGTAAACCACTCCCTGCGAAGAGTCATATGAAACAAGCATCTTGAATCAATTAACCAATTTTCATTAGTCATAACTTGAAGACAAGAAATCAAAGCTTCATCACCTGAGCTCAAGGATTTATCTATGGAGGAATCTGTTAGAAATCTAAAATAGATTGAATAACCCAATAAATTTATAAGAGAAAATTAAAGCTACATAGACTGAAAAAGCATAAAGAATGCACACCAGAACTATGAGAGATTATGCAATGTCAATATGACAAAATTTGCATTAAGAGCCTTCAAGTTGAAAAGATACAATGAAAATATGCATGAATGAATGCAAGAGTATTGCAAGAATGGATGCAAATAGAAGCTAGGTAGCAATTTTATATATAACTTAGGAGAGGAGGTAGGTGGAAAATCCAACCAATAGGAATCAACCACAAAAAGTGGAGATGGACCACCAAAAGTGGAGATGCCCACCAAAAGTGGAAAGTAGTTCTACCCTTTAAGGAAGGGAACAACTCAACACTTATCTCCTAGTTATTAAATAATAAATGCACTTTATTATCCTAAGCAAGCTTAATTAAGTGTAGAAAAAACCTAGGACTAAGGGAAAATAAATTAACCCACTAGGAAAATAAAAACCTACACCAATACCCCCCCTTAAACATAGCTTAGGAGGATGTAAAAGATGATGGGTTATCACAAATGAGGCCATGTTAGGAACCCATGTACAAATGCAATGCAGAAAAAATATCTTGCAACCAGAGAAAAGGAGAAAACCTAGTGGGACAAAAATCCTCCCCAAAAGAGAGATGAAAAGAAGAAAAGAAAGACTAAGTAGCTCCCCCTAGGGATGACACCAACCACACCTCGAAAAAATCTCACAAATGAAGGAACTTTCTTTCAGTGAAGGGTTTGGTGAAGATGTATGTAGTTTGATTTGATGTCGGATAGTACTTGAATTCAATGATCTCGCTATGAATCAACTCCTGGATGTAGTGCATGTGGATATTGATGTGCTTGGTCCACTGATGATGGACCGGATTGTGAGAGATCTGAATCACACTGTGGTTGTCATAATGGATGATTGTGGGCTTTCAGAAGGGAATACCAAACTCAGTAAGAATGTCCTAAAGCTAGATGGCCTTAATAGTAGCATTAACTATTGCTTGATACTCAACCTCTATAGATGAAAGAGAAACAACAAACTGCTTCTTGCTCAACCAACAAAATGAACCAAAACCAAGGGAGAAGCAATACCTTGAAGTAGACTTGTGATCTTGAGAATTTCCTGCCCAATCTAAATCTGTGCGCCCCACCAAGTCAAAATCCACACTCGTTGCATAATGAATCCCATAATTGTGAGTACCCTTGATGTAGTGAAGAATATGCTTAGCTACTTTCTAATGCAACTGATGTGGCTCCTGCATAAATCAAGAGACCATGCCTACTACATATGAAATGTCGAGCCTAGTATGAGTCAGATAGATGAGACTACCAACAAGTTGTCGATACAAAGTGCCATCAACCAAGGGTGAAGAACACTTAGCCTCAAGTTTGACCCTTGGAAAAAATTGAGTTGGAGCAGGCTTACAATTTTCCATGTGAAACCTATGGAGCATGTCAAGTGCATACTTAGACTGTGCGAGAGTGATAATTGAGGAAGATTAAGTGATATCAAGCCCCAAGAAGTAGTGCAACAAGCGCAATTTTGACATCAAAAACTGATCATGAAGGGCGGTTTTCACTGCTCAAATGGTGGATGAGTGACTCCTTGTGATCAACAAGTCATTGATGTAGAGAACCAAGAAGGTGTGAGTATCATCCTACTGCAATATGTAGACATTAGGATCATAATGACATCGAGTGAATCCCATTGTTAGAAGGAAGGATTCCATATTGGTGTACCAAGCCCGAGGGGCTTGTCTGAGGCCATAGAGAGACTTTCAAAGATGACACACAAGTGAAGAATCTTGAATGAACTCTTGTGGCTACTCCATGTATGTCTCCTCCTGAAGATCACCATGTAGAAAATCAGTCTTCACATCCATATGATGAACATCCCATCTATGTGTTGCAGCTATGGTAAGAACAAGTCAGATGGAATTCATTTTGGTGACTGGTGTAAAAGTCTTAGAGTAGTCAATCCTTGGAACTTGGAAGAATCCTTTGGAAATAAAGCTAGTCTTATGCTTGTCAATGGACCCATCTGCTGCATATTTTTTTTGATATACCCACTTGTATCAAACAATTTTTCTTCCCTTAGGAAGTGGGACAAGATCCTAGGTGTGGTTCCTCTCCAAGGAACTGAACTCGTCCTGCATGGCTGCATCCCACTCAGGGACACTAGAAGCTTCCCGAAAAGTCTATGGATTGGAAGCTGAAGTAAGGAAGGCATGTGGAGCATCATGAAATTGTGATCTTGTTCTCCTATGATCTAATGGTTCCCCTACCCAATCATCCACTAATTGCAAAGTTTGACAAGCCCAAAGAGGCTCTATGGTTGGAGAAGGAAGAGAATCTGGAGGAGAATCATCATTTTCTAAAGATGAATTGTGTGCATCCTCATAATCACTATCATCATCTGAAATGGAGGAAGAAGACTCTTTATCATGATCTGAAGTATTATGAACCCCTTGAGAACTATCATCATGATACAAGGACTTCAAGCTGAAGGTGGTAGGGGAAGTGTCGAGAGAAGGACTGAAAGTACTTTCCTCAAAGTGAAGACTCTTCTCAATGAGAAACTCATGTGTGGTAGGATGAAGAATCCTATAGCCTTTGACATCATCTAGGTAACCAAAAAATATACAAGGCTTGCTTTGCAGATACATAGCCTTGTGTTTCGCTGCTTGGATGTGAGCCCATGCATTAGAGCCAAACACTCAAAAGTGCTTAACTGATAGTTTCCGACCGATCCAAGCTTGAAAAGGAGTTACCCCCTTCACATCTTTGTGGGGAACATGGTTCTGGATATAACACGCACTGTTAATGGCTTCTACCCAGAAAGGTGGTGCCAAAGACTTGGCGTGAATCATACACTTAGCCATCTCTTTCAAGGACCAATTCTTTCATTTTGCAACTCCATTCTGTTGAGGATTGTAGGGGACTATATGTTGCAAATCAATGCCCTATGAAGCACAATACTACACAAACCTATGGTTGACATGTTCCCCCCCATTATCCATGCACATAACTTTGATAGATTTTCCAGTTTGTTTCTCTACAAAAGCCTTATACTCCAGGAATGAATCGAAGACTATAGACTTTTGTTTGAGAAAGTACACAATGGTGTACCTTGAGAAATCATCAATGAAAGTCAAAACATATCGAGCTCTAATAAAAGATGGTTGTTGAAATGACCTTATCAAATCACTATGAACCAACTCCAAAAGATGTGAGGCTCTCCAAGCTTTTCATTTGTCAAAATTCTCTTAAGGATTCTTTCCAAGAATGCAACCATGAAAAACACCTTTAGAAAAGTGAACTATAGGAAATCCTGTAACCATGTCCTATTTTCTGAGTTGTTGCAAGTAGTGGTAGTTCAAGTGACAAAACCGTTGATGCCACAAGTTACTCATATCATCTAAATGAGTGAGTAGAACAATCGAAGGAGGATCAAAAATAAAGTGAGAGAAAAAATAAAGTTGAGACTGATGATCTTCTCTCCCAACTGCAACTATAGAACCATTCTGCATCTCACGAATCACCACTGAACCAAGACTAAGCTCAAATCTCTTTCTTGTGCCTTTGTGAGTGATTTGATAGATATATAGGAGATTAGTTGATAATGAGGGAACACAAAGAACATCTTGGAATGTGTCATACCCCATATCAACAAACCCTCTCCCACACACCTCAAGTGGATTGTCATAACCCATCAAAATGGAAGGTATAGAACATGACTCCATAGATTCAAGTTCATCCTTAGTTGAAGCCATGTGGTATGAAGCACCTGAATCAAGAACACATGTGGATGGTGGACAAGCAATTTCTACAAGGGCCTTTCCCTTTCCTTCCCCCTTATTGTTCTCTTTGGCCTTATGAGAACCCTCTTCTGAACTCTCTTTAAGGGAATAAGGAACACTGAGATTATTCTTCTCAAGAATGGGTGTCAAATGATCAACCTGTTTCTTCAAACATTTGCGCTCATAATGATCGAGTTTCTTACAATAGGCACATTTGAACCTCTCTTTCTTAGGCTTGTCACCTTTTGAAGATGGTTTCTCATTACTTGATTTTGGAGTAGCTGATTTTTGATTCTTCTTCTCTTTGATATTCTTGTGTTTCGTATCCTTATTACTATTTTTTTTTTCTTTGTTCATTTGTGCCAAGGTTGGTAGCCAATGCATGAGACTTAGAAGACTTAAGAGTGCCCATTTGAATTAGCTTGTCCTTCTCCCATGTGAGAGAAGTAGAAAAATCATCCAAATATGACATCTTGATTTGAGATACAAGTGCATCTTTAGTAGCATAGAAGAAAGAAACAAATATTGAATATTCAGAACTTAGCTTTGAGAGAATACTTAGAATCAATTTCCCATATTTCTTATCAATTCCACATTATTGTAGTTGCAACCTTAGTGATTTCATTTTGGTGAAGAAGTCCTGAATTATTTTGAAGTTGTCTGGATTTAAACTGATTAGTTCATTCTCCAACATGTGACCCTTCATAAAATCTTGCGCACCAAAAAGAGATTCTAGCTTTTTCCATACTTTATTTGGAGTATTCAAAGATTCAACATGAAAGAGTAAATCAAGAGATATAGACACACACAATTCTCCATATTCTCTAACACATTTTTTAAACCACTCAGAATTTTTTCATCTTCATTTGGTTCAGTTTTCAATCCCATTACTACTCTATGCAAACCAAGTTTTCTTATGTGAATTTTCATTTTTTTTCCACTCAAAATAGTTGTATGCAATTAGAATAGGAACTGTAGTAGATATCATGATGAAGAAATGCAAAAGGAAATATAGAATTAAAGTGAACATAAGAATGCCAAGAACATCCCCACCCTTTTCACTAGTATCAAAGATCACTGAATATTATAAGGTTGGCACTTTATAATTTAGTGTGTTTACAAAGCCTTTTCCAAGATACAATGCTCAATAGGCTCAAAATAACTAAAATTAAAAATTATGATGCCAAATGAACCTAAGAAAAAATATAGAAAAATTAGCTTTATGGTTGTGTAGTGTTCTTCAGGACCTTTCCAATGCCTATTTGTTTTCAAAAATTGGAACACCAGGGCAAAAGTTATGGCCTATTGAAGAAATTGGCACAAGACAGCTTCAACTTGAAATATCTGGTAAAAATTGGAAAAAGATCTTCTCAATACCTCTATGGATGGAAAGTTCTCATCTCCAGCTTTCCAATGATATCTTATTGTCGGAATCCAACACACGAAGCAAAAGATATGATTTTTCTAAAAAATTAGCTGAATTTAGCTTGCAAGAAACAATTTTTCTTAGCAAAATTTTTTATTTCTGATTTGATTTCTAAAAAATCTACTCACTATTTGTAGATAATAACAAAAACCCAAAAATCATTTTTTGATCCAACAAGTAGAAGATGAAATTTTTTTTTTTTAACCTTCAGCCAAGAGAAAAAAGACACATAGTGCTTTTTGTACAACAATTTTCTTCAGATCTGTGCAAGATATGAAAAATCTAAAAGACACCCAGTTGAGATTTCGACCCTAGCTACAAAACCCAAAAATCATTTTTCAAAAAAATGAGTGGAAGCTAGATTTTTTGAAGAAAAAAGAAAAATGGCTTCAATGAAAAACAAATTTCTTCAAACCCCCGCTTGCAACTATGTCAAATGATCTCCAATTTGGATGAAACAAAAGTGAAATATAACTTTCTTGAGCCTTCTGGATGTGTTGGAATAGTCAAAAAAGTCACCAGTATAACTAGAAATGTTGCAATCACCTGGATATCACAAAACACATGCAAAATAAAGAGGTAATTAAATCTTTGCAAATCCTTTCTGATTCTTCAGATCCTTCAAGAACGCAAGAGAATAACATACGAGAATTTACAAGATTTTTACATGAAACTCAATCTCTCAATCAGGAATCTAAGAACTTAGATTTCTCAAAATAAAAGCTTTGATACCATGTTAGAAATCTAAAACAAATTGAATACCCAAGAACTTTATAAGAGAAAATTAAAGCTACATAGACTAGAAAAGCATAAAGAATGCACATCCAAACTTTGAGAGATAATGCAATGTCAATGTGACAAAATTTGCATTAAGAGCCTCCAAGCTGAAAAGATACAATGAAAATATGCATGAATGAATGCTAGAGTATTGCAAGAATGGATGCAAATACAAGCTAAGTAGCGAGTTTATACAAAACTTAAGAGAGGAGGTAGGTGGCAAATCCAACCAATAGGAATCAACCACAAAAAGCGGAGACGAACCACCAAAAGTGGAAAGTAGTTCCACCCTTTAATAAAGGGAACAACTCAACACTTATCTCCTAGTTATTAAATAATAAACTCACTTTATTATCCTAAGCAAGCTTAATTAAGTGTAGGAAAAACCTAGGACTAAGGGAAAATAAATTAACCCACTAGAAAAATAAAAACCTACACCAACATAATCAACTTGTTTCTTTGGATTTCTGCATGCCTTCTTCACATGTCATCTTTTCCCATAGTGCCAGCACTTCACTTTGTTCTTCTTTCTAGGAGTTTTAGATCTACCCTTAGACTTGTCCTTAGGCCCATTCTTATCTCCTTTAGACCCTCTTTCTTTAGGACTTCCCCTTACATTGAGAGCATCACCTTTACTATCCATTTCCTTTTTTTCTCATTTGCTATGACAACAAAGTTGCTACAAGAGCATCCATCTTTGGATCTTCCATGTTAGAAATGATAGCAAGTATGAAATTATCCCAAGATTCAGGTAAAGAATAGAGAAGCATAATACACTTATCTTCTTCTTCTACTTTGACATCAATAGAGGCTAACTAATTCAAAACCAAATTAAAAGAATTTAAATGCTCAGCTATAGATTCACCTTCCTCATCTTAAGAGAAAACAATTTCTGCTTCAAGTAGAGTTTGTTTACCAAAATTTTCGTTTGATAGATTTCACCTATTTGATTCCACAAAGCGTATGTAGTATTTTCTGATGACACTTTCAGGAGAACATAAACAAAAAGATAGTCTGATAGTGCCTCGTGCCTTTTTATCAATCCTCTCTCAATCTTCATCACTCATTTTCTCAGGTTTCTTTTCATTTGTTACAACTACCCATTGATCTCGTTCTTCAAGGAGATTCTCCATTTTAAGCTTCCACAAATCAAAACCAACTCTGTTAAATTATTCAATATCCAAATAGTTAGAAGTTGCAGCCATGGTTAAACATAAAATACTATAAAAAACAACTCAACAAAACTCCCACTAAAACTAAAAAAACCTTTGTTCTACCACCCAAAACACAAAACTGGCTAGACTCTAATACCAAATATTAGAAAAATGGTAGACGAATAGCTATAATGGAATCTTTAACAAATTACTGTAAATCAGATTATGTAGTTTAAACCATATGGAGATTTAAACAACTGTAAGCAATGAAAATGCAAAGAACCAAAAACACAACACAACACAGTGTTTACGTGGAAAACCCTTTCAGGAAAAAACACCACCAAAGAAGAGATGAATAGTTGTATTCACAACAATGGTGTTTTACAATACAATCACTCTAACTCCCGTTCAATCCGACAACATCTGTGTACCTATAAAACATCTCATAGTGTCTCCATCTCAAACCCTCAATATATAGACTCATGGGGGCTCAAAATACCATAATAAAACATTACCATGGGTCAAAACAAGGTTCAAAAATACCATTTTAAAAATCCATTCGACCCCTTACATGATATTACACCTTCTTACAAGAATTCATAAGAATCCCTATAAAATAGGAGATTCTCTTACATGCATCATAAACCATCAATAGTTATGCAAAGATTCTATTATGCGTGTCATAGATGATTCTCACATCCAAAATGACATCCCCCACTTTTAGCCCTTACAGTTGTAATAGAATCCATCAGAACATCCTTAAAAATAGGCTTTCCATGTATGTCATAAAAAAATGTAGCCTTGACACTTTTCACTCATTTGGGCCTTTCTTGTGGTTTTTGGCCTAGTTTTGCTAGGATTTAATGTTTTAATGTGGCCAATACATTCACATTAGGTCTTGAACCCTTGCAAATCAATAAAAACTCTATGGTGTCTTGTAAAAGTGTTGTAACACACTTTCACACTTTTCTAGGACCCTTTCATCATAATTCATCTAAACATCTTTTTACCCTTTACCAAGACATATTTCAAAGTGTTGTAAAGAGTTGTAACAAACTCTCACACTTTCCTAGGCTTGTCATCAATAAAATTAACCCTTACTTGTGATAAAACAACCCCTTAATGCACTTATAGGTCCTACTTAGGTGTGTTTCAGAAGACAATCCCATTAAGCAACATTATCACACTTTAATTCCCGACATCCACTTGAAATTGTTCAAGTGGACTAAGTCGCCACCTTGGGTGACTTAGTCCCATGTGGCATAAAAATCAAATTTAATCTTAATTTTTAGTGGGATATTGTCTCTTAAACCCTAAGGTCAGCCTGTGATGTGGTATTTTCTGGAAATTAGGGCACACCATGCATAAATAAAGGGTTTTCCCCTCATTCTACATCTTTTTTTCATCGCCAATATTCTAAGTCTTATTCTCCTAAACCTTCTTCATCATTCATCATTCTTCTCAAGAAAACTAGGGTTTGAGCATTCTAAGTCATCAAGCAAGCATTCAAGGGCATATTCTTCAACCATTGTTGCAACAACTCAAGATCTATCATCAAGGCAAGGTTTGTTTATAGATTTGTCAAAGAGCAAGGTGTGGAATGTTGTCAAAAACTTTTCAAAGCCCTTCAAGGTTTCCAAAACCCTAAAAGAGATTTGGAGAACACCTACAGGCCGTAAATCAAGGTTTCTGGTTTGAATACTTGGAGGAGCAGAAGTGCAGGTTGAGGTCTACAGATTCCCCTTTTAGATTTTTAGAAAAGTGAAAGTGGACACTTCCCCTAGTTGTGGTGACTTAGTCCCAATATGAAATTTTTTCAAAGATTTCTACGGATCCAGATACCCTTTTGGCTGAAACAGGCCCCGGTGTAGTTTTCTAGAATTTTCTCGAAACTGGACTAAGTCACCTAGTTGGCACAAGTGTCTCTCGCCAGGCTTAGAAATCAGATTTTGTAGAATTTCTAGGACATTCACAGTCTTTACTCCAGCCTTTGCCATTTTCCCGGTGCACTTCTTATTTTCCCTTCTATCTTCTCTTGTGTTGTCTTCAATCTATCTCTTTGCATATCATAATGTGTTTTTAAATAAGTTGCATTTCTAAGTGTTTAATCTCTTTTATCAATTTCTAGCATTTAGATCATTTCACTTAGACACATTCAAACACACACATACCTTAATCTTGAATGTAACATTGTCATTTTGGTATGCCTCTCTCCTTTTAGGTGAAAAACCTTAGAAGTGTTAGAGAACCCTAAGTGGGTACCAAAATCTTCGATACAACATGTTATACCACTAAGTGGGCATATTTTGTCAACTAATAACTTATTTTTCAAGGCACCGACACGCGAAAAAAGTGCCAACTGAAAATATCATGCCCCTTCTGATGGAGCACAATTATTTAATAACATAAATGATATTTATCCATGGAAAAAACTACAGTAATAATAAATAAACAACTTAAGAATTTCCAAGGTTGAGACACCTTAATTCCCAACAAAAGAGGTGAAATTTTTTATTATTTTATTGCAAAAAGATATCAAGATCATTGTTTTCAGATTTTGCAAATTAGGATAAATCAATTGTTGCATTTTAGATAGATGAAAATTACATTTGGAATTTCATTTTATTGCTTGAACATTTTGAAATTTGTTGAAAACTTGCATTTTTCGTTACATAATCATAAATTATAAAAATTGTGAAAAAATATTAACTGTCACCTACACTGTAATAGAACATAACCATTAGACATTATTATAGACATTCAAATTTTAAATTTAGAAGAAATTTTTTCTATTCTAGGGCACCCTAGGCACCCTTTTCCAACTAGTTTTGGCTCAAAATTTCACCAAACATATGTATTTGTATTTATTGTATGGTTTTTATCTCTAATTTTGAATCTTGTATGTTTTATTGTGACTATTTTTCACCTTAGCATTCATAGTGGGCACACCTAAGTGTTTTAAAACTCATATGAGCTTTACAACTTGGTGTCCTATTGCTAATACCCTTGTGAGATGTAGTTACAAACTTATGGCATCCCATGTTGTTATTACATCCATTATGAAGCATGAGCCCTCCAACTCTTTCATGCAAGGTATTTTCAATACCCAACCCATTTTTGAATCCATTTCTAATCCTACAATACCCATGACAACTTCACAATCAAAAATCTTTACGGACATTGAGAGTGTTGTTTCCCATGTTCCTAATGAGAAATTAAAATAATTGGACAAATATTTAGAGGGGTTTGAAGACTAATTAATATTGGAATAATCACCAGTGTCCCCCTTTGGATTTGTGACATGGACTAACCACCTCCCGTGGATCCGTTTATCTTTGGTGTTTGTATCGGGTGTTAATAGGTTGATATTTTGGTGCAATGATAAACATGTTCCAAAAAATAGTATCAAAGTCGTGGTCATGGGTTAGAATCCCATTGGGTGACACTGAGGGGGGATTTTGGACTAATCACTAGTGTCTCCCTTTAGATTCATGACATGGACTAACTATCTCATGTGGATCCATTTATCTCTGGTGTTTGTATCGAGCATTAACAGGTCAATATTTTGGTACAATGACAAATGTGGTCCAACACTTAAGAACTAAATCTTTATCAGAACAAATGGCTCCTATTATGGATAACCTTAGGAATTTGATCAATGATGCTCAATGAATAGAGGTTTTACGTAGTCTAGCTCATATAGTAGATGCTAACATCCATACGACAACTAGTTGCACCCAAACATTAGAAAATTCTCAAAAACAAGGAGGAAAACAAGTTTCCCTCCCCACAACCATACCTTATATTCCTACATTTACACCACCAACCATAGCTTCAATGATACAACACATCGATGGCCTAAATCCAAGCTTAGGAATTCCTAGTGGAATCCTTGTAGTTTTGTAGAACCACATGTAACACCTTGATTTTTTAACCTCTCATAAACATGCAACATAATAGTCCACCAAACACATACACAATCCCACCATATTTACCAAACTCTCAAAACATGTCAAACAATGATTCTTCCATAAACCAACTTTTACAAAACATGACATCGCTTCAACAAAAAATCTCAACATTGAATCAAACTCAAAATGGAAAAGAACCACAATATTTTAAAAGGAGCCCATTATCAATTGACATCTTGAAAACACCCATGCCTCAAAACTTAGAAATACCATAATTTGAGTACAATGGTAAAGGAGGATCCTTATAGTCATCTATCAACTTTTGCAACATTGTGTAGCGATTTCAATTTTGAAGATAAGCTCCTAACTAAGCTCTTTACTAGGTCATTGAAAGATATGGCCCTAAAATAGTTTTTATCATTACTAAATAACTCCATAAATTCATTCACTAAATTTTTTGATGTATTTATCCAACATTTTCAAGAAAAAATTGGTCCTCAGGTAACATTATTTGATTTAGTATATTATGTAATTTCATAAAAATTGTACCATATGGCAATTTAACATTTGTGCATTTGACCCTTGCATTTATGGTACCTAGCCGCATTTATGAAAAGAACCTTATGGGTCAGAATTTTGCAATTTTGACTCCATAATGACAAATGATGAAGTGACAATAGTCCACCACCTCATTTATCATGAAATTATGAGTTGAATGCCTACGCGATGTGTCGAGATCCATGTAGCGCACTAGCATCCTAGTACTTTCATGAGTCCAAATGAGAAATCTCATAATCTTTCAACCATGACACATGTCCCTATTGTAGATTTTTGAGAGTAACGACTCTTCCCACCCATGCAGTTGAACAAAACCTTTCTTTTCACTCTCATTAAAACTTGCTTCTCTTGCTCTTCTCTTCTCTATCTCATTCATTTTATAATGAAGCAACAATAAAAATCGGCTCAAGATAGGTGCCTTAAAAGACATATAATGTTGAACTTACAGAAGAGGCTTTTGCCACAAATGACTAAGCAGTGAACAAGGTGTAGGTACAATAGGTTGCAAAGTACAGAGCACAATATAAGAAATAGGTGTTGTGCTACATGTTCATCAACATATAAGAAAAACCTACATGTCATGAAAGATCAACAATAAACCTAAATTTTTCAGTTAGCATTATATGTGATTAGGGAGAAAACCTTAAAGGTAGAAAGGAGCTCCCATAGATCAAACAAAAGTATGCTACAAGGAGGAAATACCGAGGGAATAGGCATAGATTCTTTCCACTGTAGGATGCACAGAACTTGAGAATGTGATAGAGGATAGTGTAAAAATATAGTCAAGAGTCTGTTGCATGAAGAGACTGAAAGGTCATCTAAAAAGTAAAGTGCAGATCAATTTAGGAGGTCTTTGACATTCATCAAAGGGGAAGTTAGCATGTAGAAAGCAAGGAAATATAGCTTGAAAGGGCTCTATGAAGGCTCTTTCCGATCCCAAGGAACAAACAAGAAAACATGTAAGCATTGGGTCTCCACCCATGAACATTGCTGTGAGTGAAATGGTGTTTTATTCAACATGTAGATATCTAAAGAAGTCAGAGTAGTTGTTAGATTAAAGGGTTTTCCCATGCACAAGTTTGATATCAAAAGGAAACAAACCCAGAATGGAAAAAAATATTTTATTTTCCGTGAAGAATGCATAAAAGAGGCCACAAACTGTAAATGTAAAGAACCTTTTAGGTGTTAGCCATGGATTTAGAAAAAGACCCCTGAGTTTTAGAAGAAATATTTGAGCCATCAAATGGAGATGCTTTCCATTTCGCAAGTATGATATGTTTTTTCAGTTTTTGGCTGCAACTCATCACGAAGGATATGTACAAAAGCTTCTTAGTTTCTTACATAGAATGCAAAAGGAAAGTAAATGCACTTTTTATCTTGCTCTTGTCAAGCTCTTTGGTGATGGCCCTAAGATAAAAAAAATAGCGACAAAGGCAAGCAGGAGAAGATTATGGCATAATTCTTTTTGAAGTATCTCATTCTTTTTCAGCCACAGTCAAGCAAGAAGGTATTCTTTTCCTCACAAGTAAAGAAAGAAAATAGTGTTTATAGCATACCAAATGAAGCTTACCTCTCACGGCCTTGACATAAGTCTCCATATTTTCCTCACATTACTCCTTCATTTTCTAGAAACCTTGGCTCCTTGGCGGCGTCCAATAGAAGATGGGAATGATAGATGAAGTGAAATGAAATTCCATATGCTTTAGAGTTGCAGGTTTTTTCACTTAGGGTTCTCTTTACCCTAAGTGGCCGACCTCACATAAAGCATTTTTCACATTGGTTTTAAAGAAAAAATCAAATTCCAAACTAATATTAGGTTGACCTTACCTTTGCATTTTGTGGCAAGCTTCAAGCTTAGACTCTGATTTATTTGTTCCCTTATCTTAGAGTCAAGTCTATTCCTTAGGTATGTTTTATGATTTTTATAGAAAATAAATATGCCCTTTGCCATGATATTTGTTTTGAGAGTTTATATTTTTACCAAATGCCTTAGCCTTCAAATTTAAGTGTCTAATGCAATTTACTTGGCTTTTTCTTTTCGCATGTCAAAGTGAAGATTATATTACAAATAATATTAAAGAAATGTCATTATAAATTGCTTTAATATTTATCATGCAGATACGAAAAGCAAGGAAAAAGCATCACACATATTAAAGTAATTATTTACTCATTACTCTAATATTATTTAAGTTGCTTACCTTCAGTTAAAACATGCAAGGGTATGGAGATAATTGGAGTGCCTTTGAGTTCTTCTAATCATGCAGAGTCATGCAAAAGTCGACAAAGCAGTTTAACTGGAGTATTTTATCCTGATTCCCAGTCATATGGAGTTATTTCGAGTTCTTCTTAATCAAAATGATCATGAGAAGGAGTTTGTAGTTATATTTGCTCAGTTTACTTCAGTTGTGGCCTAATTTTCAAGGATTTTCATTTTTGCTCGTGAGGATATTTTTTTGAGGTGTTTTTCACTTTCAGTGAACTATTTATTCCACTTCTGACCACATTGGAGTTCTCATACCTTTGTATATATTGGAAAAATTTATTCTTTTTCCTCTAGTTCTTGTTTGTTGCCTTTGCCTTCAACAAATAGACTTCTTGTAACTCATTTTTTACAGTTTAATAGATTATGCAGCAACTTTTATAGGTTAATCAAGTTTGTTAAATCTGCAAAGAATTCCTTTTAATTTTCAGTATTATAAAGTTTTTCCTTCAAGGTTTCAGGCATTGTCATTGTGTTAGATCTGATCGAGAGATTATTGTGTTTCAGTTTCAGAACCTCTAATCTTTCTGTCTCTTTCATAAATATATGTATGAAGCTAAGTTTAAGCTCACCGGTTATACATTGTGCATGTAATTGATTAGTTAGTTTAGTTGCGAAAAGGAAGTTTTCCCTCAAAATTGACATTCAGCCAAAGCCTCTATATAAAACATTCAAGTGATTAGGCTATCAGACCAGGTTGTGCAAATTGAAGCATTGGGTAATCATCTGTGAATTAAGTTATAGTTTAGATTTACAATTAGGTGCATCACCCAGTTTTATTTTCAATTTATGCATCCATTTCAGCACTTTCTTCCCTTTTCCCAACCAGTTTCATTAGATTATCAAAAAATAAAAATGGAAGTCGGCCTATAATTTGGAGGTTTACTTTCGAATAGGGTACCCATAACTTGAAAGTACTCCAATGTTACATGGGATTGAAGGGCTTTACAACCTTGCATATGGGTGCAAATCCATATGATAACAGTTTTTGGCATGGTTGGTGGGACTCTAAAGCACACTTCAGAGAAAGAAGTATTCAAAAGTTGTAGGTTGTTGTTTTGGTATATACATCATTTTGTACCTTTCATAGGTTATTTATACCTGGTGACTCTGAGCGCATTTACTGGTTTCAACAAGACCTAGTGTTGGTATGTTTCAAACACAAGCTTTATTTCTAATTTCTAGTTAATTATATGAGTAAAGATGTCAGGTTTTCATAGTCAACATGTATACCCACTTTCGTTTCATGAAAGTCCTACCTATCCACATCCTTATCAACAATATTAGGCCATTTATGCTGCTAGCTTTGTCCCAAACAACCATGCAACAATGAATAACCAACATGCTTATTATGCTTACCACCCACCCACCCCTGCTCAACCTCCATATCAACCTACATACGCTCAGATTCATCTCCAAGAGGTTGATGATAATAAGAATAGCATGAATGACACCGAGGACATATTGTCAGATGATGTAAAGTAGATAGAAGAGTTTAGGAGGAAACATAAGCTTGATACACAATGACAGGAGTTAGATTATCAGGCCTACCTTCATGAGTAGGAGTTGGAGACATAAAGAATATTGTTTGAAGAAAAGCTCAAGAGGGAGTTAGATACAAAAGAGGAGAATATGAGGCTTTTGCTCAGTCAAACACAAAAGCATCTGATCCAAACAACTCCTTCTATTCCAGATCAGTCCTTTCACAATGAGAGAGAGGTAGAAAAACAAAAAAGATATGAAGAAGAGTGTCTTGCTAGGAAAGCTTGCAAAAAAGAAGAACAAAAAAGGGAGTTGAAAAAGAGGCAATTTGAAGAGAATCTTGCTCAACAACTTGCTGCAAAAGATACATAATTGAGGCTAAAACTTGCCAAAGAGGAGATTTCCAAGGTTGCTACACAATCCCCAAGTAAGTCTTCTAGATTTGACATTCCAAGTTATAGGGGTAATTGTCATGCCAATGTTAAAGATCAACCCCTATAGAAGCCCATGAATGGAAAAAATCAGTCAAACCAGTCTATTTATCCTCAATTTCACTCATATCAAGAGCCTAAGCCATGTCATCAAAGTACTAAACAATTATGGAAACCTTCTTGGACCAAGCATCCTGACTTCAAAATGCCAAATCTAGTTCAAGAGGCTCTTGGTATAACAACAATCTAAAATCAGGGAGAAGATGAGATTTCAGAATACAAGCAGAATACAAGAGCAACTCTTCCCATTCCAATTTTTAGAAATATTATTCTATTGCAAAGTCAAGAGCATGTAACAAATCAAGCTATGAATCTTCATTAGTAGTCATCTCAAGAGAAGCAAGAATAAGTTTTTGATGTTGATATGCCTACACATGATAAACAAGATGGCAAAGAATACTTGCAGTAGGAGGTGAATGAACATGATCAATCAAGCCAACAGGTTGAGAAGCTTGAAAAAGGTATCAAAGGCAATGATTTTATGTTCTTATTCGATCAACTACCTTCCTTTATTGAGCAGGATGCAAAGGAAAAGATCAAACAATCCAATGAGTTGCTGATTGAAGACTATCAATATCATAATCAATTCTTGGAGCAGCTAAAGGATGAGAAGGAACATCAGGAAAGGGTAGTTCATGAGGTGAAAATCACTCTCTTTTATCAAAAGACCAACAAGGAGATAATAGACAAGAGCAAGTTGAACATGTTTATCTAGCTGATTGTTTTGATGAATTACCCAAATTTCTTGATGAGAATGAGGAAAACACATGCTCACTAACATCAGTGGCTACCTTTGAGCAGCAGGGTGATGAGACTCATCTAAATCCAATTCAAGATTATGAATTACATGAGAAAATTTTCTCAAATATCATAAAATATTTTTGCTCTAACATTGATGATATTTTGATGCCATGTGAACCAACAATATGTGATCAACCTATTTAGGTCAAAAAGGCTATTAAAAAAGAAGAGGAAAATTCTTTTCAGCCTATGAAAGAGTACAATATGAACTTATTTGATGAACTTCCCCACTTTGTAGAGGAGTTGTATTTTATCATGGGAAAGGAACAATAGTTTGAGGACTTATTTTCAGTAATCCAATAGGGATATCAGCTCCTTGATGAGGAAGATCCAACCATTGAACACATTAATGGTTTCTTTTTAGATACTATTATAGATTATGCAAAGAAACAAGATTCCCTTTTCATTGAGGAGTTGAAAGAAAGGATAGATGATCCTCTTATAAACAATAATAGGAAAAACATTCAAGAAGATCAACGGCCTGCATATCACCTCCAATAAGCACCTTTTCAAGGAAAGGTTGAAGTTTTCAGAGATCAACAAAGGGGCAGCTCAACTTCATTTAATGTTCTTGAAAATCATAAACAAAAGGTTGAGAAAGTAGAGCATCACCATGATGTTGAAAATTATAAATTGGATGATAGCACAAGGGGATGTCCTATCAGACACTTGGCATGGTTGGCGAGAAATCAAGAAGAGTTACTAGTTGAAGTATCTGCTTTGGAGCACAAGATTGAGCATCAAAAGGCATCAATGAAGGTTGCTCAACCTATTCAAAATAGTTGAGTGCATCTCTTCTCTAATGTAGAAAGGGAGGTGGTTTTCATGATTGCACAAGTGTTTCTTTTGAGCACACAACATTTACTTTTCTTCCATCACTATTGGACAATTTGCAAGCAAGTAGCACAACCTAAGTTGATGAGAAAAGGAAGTTTTTTCAACCAACCAGTTAATGGTTATGTTTAAGCACTAATGTTGTTGGTTAGTGTAGGGTAGGATAGTTTTCAAGCTAATAAGCGCTCATTGCACAGTAGTTTCCTTCTAGTACCATTTTGTTCTCATAAGTGCAGATGTTGCACAGTTTTTTGACTCTGTCTTAAGCAGAGTTATGCTAGTTTCTTTTAGTTTGGTTTGCTGCTGAGTTACAAAAGTTTTTCAAAATTAAGGGGCAGAATTGACTCCATGCCCAACAAATTATCAAGGTAACTGATCTTGCATGCTTACCAGGCAAGCATTCAACAAAGGTCGCCAAAAATGTTACCAAAATTTTCACTTTAGCTCATTTTGGCAGAGCTCAAATTATTTTCTTCATTTAAAGTGAAAGGTACATTTATATTATGATGATAATTCATTTTCAGTGAAGGATTTTGAATAAGTTTGATTTTAGTTTCATATTGTAATGAGTTATAGTAAGTTGCCGGTTAATTCTTTGCAGCATATAGTGAACTACATTGAAATTAAAAGTACAAGTTCTTGCTTTTCTTTATTTTGCAATATTATATTCATTTTTAATGATGTATTCATATTATGAAGAAAGAAAATATAGAATTATACAAGATTGCAGGATTGCTGCATTTTTATTCATTAGAAATGGAAAGAAATCAAGTATCCCACACAAGCTGTGGGAGTAGCTAGAACAACCTATTACAAGGAATGAATTATACAACTGAAGATAAAGGAAAGAAATTCATGTAATAGAGAACATATCCATCATTTCCTATTATTTTGAGATCTTCAGAAGTCTTCATTGTTTTTGCTCCATTCTCGCTCCCGACCTGGAATCAACCTGCATCATTGGAAAAGGGGCTATCAGAGCTCTAGATATGAACTATACTACAGGCTGTACCAATAGAAATATAATTCATCTCCTACAATAAATTGATCCAACTATCATGAGTATAAACAAGAGCTGAAATGGATCATCACAAAGAACATATGACTTTCATTGTTTTAATGCTAACATTTTTATTTGTTGTGCAGGCAACATGTACACATTTCATTCTGATTCATCACGTTTGAGATATCAGTATGTGGAGAAAATTGGGCCCCCACAAGGGTCGAGCCTTGCATACTGTAGAGTACATTGTAATGAATGTGATAGTGAATAGGCATACATAAATTCTCACAATAATGGAGCAATAATTTAACATTCGAGAAATATCAATGCAAATCAATAAAGGCAATCAATTAAAGATGTTGTCCACACAATGATATTCATCATCAAGGTAGCCATGTTGAATTGATACATGATGGATGGTGCAATAATTGGAACAAGAAATGACAGTCCTTTTATAGAAATCTTAGACACAATTGATGGCATAATGAAGAAACAATAACAAATCGGCTCAAGATAGGTGCCTTAAAAGACATATAATGTTGAACTCACAGAAGAGGCTTTTGCCATAAATGACTAAGCAGTGAACAAGGTGTAGGTAAAATAGGCTGCAAAGTACAAAGCACAATATAAGAAATAGGTGTTGTGCTACATGTTCATCAAAATATAAGAAAAGCCTACATGTCATGAAAGATCAACAATAGACCTGCATTTTTTAGTTAGCATTATATGTGATTAGGGAGAAAACCTTCAAGGTAGAAAGGATTTTCCACAAATCAAACAAAAGTATGCTACAAGGAGGCAATACTAAGGGAATATGCATAGATTATTTCCACTATAGGATGCATTAAAACTAAGAATGTGATAGAGGATAGCGTAAAAATAGAGTCAAGAGTCTGTTGCATGAAGAGACCGAAAGGGCATCTAAAAAGTAAAGTGCAGATCAATTTAGGGGGTCTTTGACATTCATCAAAGGGGAAGTCAACATGTAGAAAGCAAGGAAATATAGCTTGAAAGGGCTCTATGAAGGCTCCTTCAGATAAAAAGGCACAAACAAGAAAGCATGTAAGCATTGGGTCTCCACCCATGAACATCATTGTGAGTGAAATGGTGTTTTATTCAACATGCAGATATCTAAAGAAGTTAGAGCAGTTGGTAGCTTGAAAGGTTTTCCCATGCATGAGTTTGATATCAAAAGGAAACAAATCCATAATGGAAAAATTTCTTTTCTTTTCCATGAAGAATGTATAAAAGAGGTCGCAGCCTGTAAATGAAAAGAACCTTTTAGGTGTTAGCTAGGGTTTCATCAAAAGACCCTCGAGTTTCTGAAGAAATATTTGAGCCATCAAATGGAGATGTTTTCCATTTCAGAAGTATGGTATGCTTTTTTAGTGTTTGGCCTAGCTCATCATGAAGGAGATGTACAAAAGCTTCTTAGTTTCTTACATAGAATGCAAAAGGAAAGTAAATGCACTTGTTCTCTTTCTCTTGTCAAGCTCTTTGGTGACAGCCCTGAGACAATATAAATAGAGACAGAGGCAAGTAGGAGAAGATTATGGCATAAAAAAATAAAAAAAATTGAAGTATCACATTCTTTTGTAGCACAGTCAAGCAAGAAGGTATTCTTTTCTTCACAAGTAAAGAAAGGAAACAATGTTTATAGCATACAAAAGGAAGCTTACCTCTCGTAGCCTTGATAAAAGTCTCCATATTTTCCTCACAAAACTCCTTCAACTTCCAGAAACCCTAGCTCCTTGGTGACATCCAACAAAAGATGGGAATGATAGATCAAGTGAAATGAAATGTCATATTCTTTGGAGTTGCGAGTTTTGTCACTTAGGTTTCTCTTTACCCTAAGTGGTCGACCTCACATAAACCATTTTTCACATTGGTTTTAAAGAAACAATCAAATGCCAAACTAATATTAGGTCGACCTTACCTTTGCATTTTGTGGAAAGCCTAGGGCTTAGACTCTAATTTATTTGTGCCCTTATCTTAGAGTCAAGTCTATGCCTTAGGTATGCTTTTTTATTTTTATAGAAAATCAATATGCCCTTTTCCATGATATTTGTTTTGAGAGTTTATATTTTTACCAAATGCCTTAGCCTTCAAATTTAAGTGTCTAATGCAATGTACTTGGCTTTTTCTTTTCGAATGTCAAAGTGAAGATTATATTGAAAATAATATTAAAGCAATGTCATTATAAATTGCTTTAATATTTATCATGCAAATGCGAAAAGCAAGCAAAAATCATCATATATTAAAGTAATTATTTACTGATTACTTTAATATTGTTTAAGTTGCTTACCTTCACTTAAAACATGCAAGGGTATGGAGATAGTTGGAGTGCCTTTGAGTTCTTCTAATCATGTAGAGTCATGTAGAAGTCGACAAAGCAGTTTAACTGGAGTATTTTATCCCGATTCCCAGTCATATGGAGTTCTTCTTAATCAAATTGATCATGAGCGGGAGTTTGCACTTATTTTTTCTTAATTTACTTTAGTTGTGGGCTTGCTTTTCAAGGATTTTCATGTTTGCTCGTGAGGATATTTTTTCGAGGTGTTTTTCACTTTCAGTGAACTATTTCTTTCACCTCTGAGCACATTGGAGTTCTCATACCTTTGTATTTATTGGAAAAAGTTATTCTTTTTCCTCTATTTCTTGTTTTCTACCTTTGCCTTCAACAAAGAGACTTCTTGTAACTCATTTTTTACAATTTAAAAGATTATTCAAAAAAATTTACAGGTTAATCAAGTTTGTTAATTTGCAAAGAATTCCTTTTAATTTCTAGTATTATCAAGTTTTTCCTTCAAGGATTCAGGCGTCTTCATTGTGTTAGATTTGATCGAGAGATTATTGTGTTTCAATTTCAGAACCTCTAATCTTTCTATCTCTTTCATAAATATATGTATGCAGTTAATTTTAAGCTCACTGGTTATACATTGCGCATGTAATTGATTAGTTATTTTAGTCGTGAAAACCAAGTTTTCCCTCAAAATTGGCATTCAACCAAAGCCTATGTATAAAAAATTCAGGTGATTAGGCTATCAGATCAGGTTGTACAAATAGAAGTACTGGGAAATCATTTATGAATTAAGTTGCAGTTTAGATTTACAATTAGGTGCATCACCCAGTTTTATTTTCAATTTATGCACCCATTTCAACACTTTCTTCCCTTTTCACAACTAGTTTTATTTAATTATCAAAATAACAAAAAGGAAGCTAGCCTATAATCCAAAGGTTTACTTTTGAATAGGGTACCCACAACCTGAAAGTACTCCCATTTTTCATAGAATTGCTGAGCCTCTTGGCTTTGCACTCAGGTGCTAATCTTGGTGATAACAATTAAATTCTATCTACAAGAACTCCCACCTCTAGATGTGTAGAAGCAAGTGAACCCTTTGATGACTATAGTTAAAATTAATAGTTCATTGGTATTAAACGTGCTCTCATTGACATTGGTTCAACTCTTAACATATGTGGCATAGATTTATTACATAAGATCAAAATTTATTCTTCTTCTTTAGTTGCTTCTTCTCTATACATTTCTTGATTTGATAATATTGGTCATCAAGCCCTAGGCAAGATAATCTCACCATTGAGGCTAGGACCCATTACCATACCCACTCTGGTTTATGTGATGCTTGGTCCCTTATCTTACAATATTCTTTTGGGAAGACCTTGGATTCATGCTTTGGGGTTATAACCTCTACCTTGCACCATTAAATAAAATTTGTTGCTAATAATGAGGTTATTACAATCAGGGTTGACCTTGAGGCTATGCACCTCTGTGAGTTGGCAACTATTGGTCAAAATTCAATTGTCTCCACTCTTAATAATTGTATTCCATCATTATATTTTAATGAATTGGCATGCTCTTTAGCGATGCATGCCTTGAAGGTTGTGTTGGCCTCCTAAAATGATTTAACAACTAAGCCCTTACAATTGTGATTCAGAGATTGGACATCTAACTTGAATAGCTATTTCAATTGTCATAAAAGTACATTTAACTTGTCAACCCAGGGACGTAAAATTGAAATATGTCAGCACAGTATGTGCACTAGGAATCCAAAGTAGCCATATTCATCCTACAGCTAAGAAAGACAATGTCGAAAGTAAATTTCTTGGAAGGAAATAACATAAGTGTTGAGCATCAACCAATAACTAAAATAAGCTGAAATGCATGACAAAAATGAAAATCTAAGTGAACAAATAGGAAACTACTCTGTCTGCTTTGGCTGTAGGAACAATCACAAAATGGAATTCTAGTGGCTGTAGGAACAAACAGTGCTAGATTCTTAACTAATTACTAAATAAAAAATAACTAACTAAATAAGGGACGAAATACTCACCAAGCGGCCCCCCTTGGATGAGTATCCCCTAAAACAAATGTAAACTCAGATGCACGAACTTATAACTTCATTTCATTCATTAGAAAACATGAGTACAATTGAGCAACATGACTGTACTACTGAAAAAACTAAGAGTGCAAGTACATCATCAGATTAAGCAATCCCTTGAGAAGGAGAATCTGAGTCTTATTTATAGAAGCTACTAACTAAGAACGTAGCAAGGTAGTCAACTCTGACAGATCAGGAGGATGCCACTTTAGGGAAAACATAAAAAGTGGAGAGGCGGTTATGCATGCGCAAAATCTAGTCAGACATGTTTGCCTCAATGTAGGTCTAGCACAAAATTAATGCCTATATTCGCTCAACAGACAATTAAGATCATTTATAAGGCGGTTATAGCTCTGATTTGAATGAGGAATCTCCCATCGCTGAGAGCCTTTCTTCATTAAATGACCACCTTGTTGACCAGTATGGGGGATGACTAGCTGGTAGAATCTTCCTTAATTGTAGGCCTCTAATTATATCTGCATGACAACATTAGTGCACACAACAATTGCATATCTATAACTATCTTAAAGTGAAATTCATCAATCCACATGTAAAATTAACATAGATAGTTCATATAGCATGTCAATGTCATTTAAAGGTTATGAAAATAAGTTCATGTCCAAAGTCTATGGTTTTAAGGAAATATCATAAAAAGGTCAATATCCAAGCATCAAAGCCTATGACAACTACAAAAAATGGAAAACAAACTCTATCAAAATTAAACTATAAATTGGACTCATCAGGCTACCCCTGAGGTGAATGCCCTTGAAGAAGAAAAAAATGAAGTGAGGAATCCTAAGTCCTCCCCTTTTGCTTCTTTTTCTAAATCTAATGTGTGTCAGTGATGATTGGAGGTCCTTGGATCTCTCTAATTTCTTCATCAAAAAATATAAGGTCAAACCCATCCACCTCAACCTTCTAGCAGTCTCATAAGTCTCATACACCTCTGCTAAGAAAGCTAATTGTCCTCCCATCAAGAGTCCTATCAAGGAAAATGATTGTACCCTCGTTGAGGAAGATAATCATGCTTCTATTGAGGGAGCTAATATTTGCAGCCCTATCAATAAGGATGATTGTGATCCCATGGATACATTTGACATCCATTGGTGGAATGACACTCTCTATGTAAATCCACCTTCTTCTTAGGATTTGTAAACATGATATGACCCTAGTTATGAACTAGTCTCCAAATATGGTTATAACCATAAAGGTTATGGGCGTATTAAACAAGGAGTTCAAGTCCATATCCAAGTTAGGCCTTAGAAGCATAACTTTGGGTTTGGTTTCTCTCTTGAATAATTTCTGCCAAGCCTCTTGATCTAGCTCATCCTGAACTAATTGAGAGTAAAGTAGAACTTGATGAAGTTACCTTATATGTTATCTTCAGAGAAAGCACTGGAAGAATTCTTAGGTGTCTATTCTCATCTACCTCCTTATCACCATAAATGATGATTCATGTATCACTTGCATAAATAAGCGTATTTTAAAGAATTATTTTTGTGTGTGGATGAGGAGGCTCCTCTATCTAGCATGGATGATGATGTTACTATTCCCCATCCTGAAGCCTGTAGTTCTCTCCTTAAAGGGGATACTACTGATTTTTCTATGGATCCTAAATCTTCTAATAAAGGTAATTAAGATTGGGAAGTGTCTTTCTCGAGAAGAGTCTAAGTTACATAATGAATTGTTACATTCTCATCCTAATATCTTCTCTTGGTCATATGAGGGCATGCTCGATATTGATGAGTCTATGGTGGTTCAAAATATCATCCTAGTCTCAATGCTAAGATTGTTAATTAAAATATCCAAAAGATGAATCCCAAGATTGTGTTGTTGGTTAAGACTAAGATAGAGAAGTTATTAAAAGAAAGATTTATCCATCCTATCGACTATTTGCCTTGGATATCGAATATTGTCATTATTAGAAAACCTAATGGTTGTATTCACATTTGCATTGAATTTTGAGATATCAATAAGTCTTCCCTTAAGGATGATTTTTCATTGCCTAATATCGATATGATTGTAGACTCAATCGTAGGCCATGCCTTGTTGTCCTTCATGGATGGCTTCTCCGGTTGTAATAAGATTTGTATTAACCCATATCAGTGTAAAACAACCTTCACTACCTCGTAGGGTACTTTCTATTATGTGGTCATGTTATTTGGTTAAAGAATGTTGGCACAACTTACCAATGGGTGATAACCTTAACCTTTCATGATTTCATTCATAAAATTCATAAATACTACATTGATGACATCTTAGCTAAGTCTATGACTCATCCAGATGACATGGAAAATCTCTATCTTATTTTTGAAAGACTTTGACTCTATAGGATGAGACTAAACCATCTTAAGTGTGTGCTCAATGTTGACACTGTAAAGATTTTAGGGTTTATTGTTTCTCATCGAGGAATCAAAGTTTATGCCAATAATACTGATGTAATCATTAACATGCCTCCACCTAGAAACATCTCTCAATTATGGGATTATGAGTGCAAGAAATATTTTGAGTCTATCAAAAATTATTTGGCCAATCCTCCTATCTTAATGCCAGCTATATAGGCTAGACCCTTTTTTCTTTATCTCACTGTATCACCTCATGCCTTAGCAACTTTGTTGATTCAAAATGATGACGATGGTAGAGAAAGAGTAGTCTACTATATTAGCCGTGTTCTTGTCGATTATGAAACTTGTTACTCTTCCATGGAGAGACAATGTTTGGCTCTTGTTTTTGTGACGTAGAATTTAAGGAATTACCTTCTTCATGCTAAAACTCATGTCATTGTAAAAAGTGATCTTCTAAAGTATTTGTTCACTAGAACCAATCTTGTTAGGAGATTGGCAAAGTGGGTAATGTTTCTTTCTGAGTTTGACATCAATTTTGTAACTCATAAATCCATTAAAGGTCAAGTTGTTGTCGATCAATTGGTGGAAGCTCCTCCATCTCACTCTTTCCCTAATTTGAATTTATTTTCAAATGAAGATCTTTTTACCACTGATCATGAGCCTATATGGGAGATGTATTTTGATGGATCAAGGTGTTAATCTAGTTCCAAGGTGGGGTAGTTTTGATATTTCCTGAGGGTAAGCTAGTCCCTCTATCCTTTTGGTTGGAATTCCACTGCATAAAAAATATCACTGAGTATAAAGCCCTTATTGTTGGCTTTCATGTCATGATTGTATTAGACATCAAACATCTTCACATATATGGTGATTTTGAACGCATTATAAATCAGATCGTAGGGGCGTATCAAGAAAAGAAGAATAAGCTATCTCGGTATTAGGATTTGGCCTTATCCATGCTTGATCATTTCTCCTCTTTCACCATAGACAGTGTTCCTAGGAGAGAAAATTGACATGTGGATGCCATGTTGAGTGTTGGCAGCCTTTTGCCTTTGGATAAGGATATAGAAGAATACCACTTTGTGGTGAATATTCTTTTCTCTCCCAATATCTCAAATTAACATGAATCCAATGCTCTCATATGTGCTCATGTAGATTTAGAGGAATGGTATTCTAACATTTATAATTATCTGAAGAGTGGAAATTTTCTTGATGATGCAATAAAAAATTATTGCACTCAGATACAAAAACTTGTAGTTTGATATGTTGTGTTGTCAGATGTTCTTCATTGAAATTCTTACAACGGTTTTCTTCTTTGATGTCTCAACAAAGAGGAAACACCCCTTGCCCTTAAGGAATCCCACTCAGGCTCTGGGGGTGGACATTTTGGTGGTAAATCCCTGGTGCAAAAATTGATTCATATGGATACTTTTGGAAAATGATGGAGCAAGACTCTTTTGATTTTGTTAAGAAGTGCCCTCAATGTCAGCAACATAATAATCTCATTCATGCTCTCGCTCAAGAGCTTCAAAATTAGACCTCCTTGGCCATTCACAAAATGGGGGTTGAATATTATTAGTAAAGTATCACCTCCTTCTAAAGGACATGTGTTTATCATAACTACTACAAATTACTCTATGAAATGGGTCAAAGCTATTCTACTTCAGTCCATGAATACTAAAACCATATGTAGGTTTCTTCTAAACAATATCATTGCTTGATTTGAATTGCCTTCTACCCTTATCTCTAAAAATGGTACTCCATTTAAGAACAGAGAGGTGAATTAATTCATAGATAAGTTTCAAATTCAACATCATTTTTCTACACCATACTATCCTCAGTCTAATGGCCAAGTTGAAGCATCTAAGAAAAATATTTATCTCATTCTCCAAAAAATAGTAAACAAACATGGTAAAGATTGGAATAATCAATTAACATATTGTCTTGTGCACTTATCATATGAGTATTCATACAACAATGAGAACAACACCGCACAACCTTATGTATGGCATTGAGGCCATCATTCCTTTAGAGTTAGAAATTCCATTTTACGAGTTTCACTTAAAGGGTTAATTGATGATGAAACTTACTATGCTAATCATTTACATTAGCTTGATTTTCTCGATGCACACCGATTATAGGCCCTCGACCACCTTAAATATTATTGGCGATCGCTCTCTAAAAACAATAACTAAAATGTTCTTCCTAGGACTTTCAAGGTAGGTGACCTTATTTTCGATGAGAATAAGAAAAATGTAAATGTGCCACTTGATGAAAAGGGGAAGTTTAGTCCCAATTGGTTAGGCCCTTACATTTTCATCTTCGTGTATGGTTTTGGTGCTTATGGATTGTCATCTATGGATGGAATGCCTGTAAAAGAACCTATCAATGTGATGCATCTTCGCTGATACTATGCATAGTTTCTATGTGCCATGTGTGTAACACTCACCCCTCACAGATTGTAGTGTATCATATCATAACATTCATTCATTAACAATTGTATTTTGTGCTATGATGTGAACATGTGTGTGTGGTTAAGTTCTTTAATTAGGAATTTCATACATACATGTGTGTTTATTAGATCAAGATAGTATCTAATCTAAACATACATCCATAAGTATAACATCCATCACATAATCATACATGAAAGTAAAAGCATACACATGAAAATGAACACCATAATATAAAAAAAAATCTCATATATATATATATATATATTAGATGTTTGTCATGTATATGTATCATACCACTGTCATAAAAAAATAGTGGTGGTTGTATATTTTTTAATTTATATACATCAAAAATAATTCTATACAACATATATATCATCAGTACAAAAATGGATCATGAAAAAATTGACATCTAGGCTCTAGGTGTGTGGCTCCTCGAGCCCTCTGGTCTTAGTGGCAAGCACAATCAAGGATGGAAATAAGTGATAGAGTGGGATCTATGTGATCATGAGATTGACATGCTCACTCATAATCCTCTAATATCATTGTGAAGCTTGGCTATCTCTAGCTCTTCCCTCCTCAGGTCTTCTCATAATTATGGATCAGTCATCGAGCTCACAGTTGCTTTTTGTGCACTAAGGTCATTTATTTGTCTCTAAAGAGCATCATGTGCCCTCTTGGCACTCTCTGATCTTGTCATCACATCATCTCTTTCAATTATCATAGTCTACAACTCCTTTGATTATAGATCCCTTTGTCCTATCAGGGTGGTGATGGTTATCCTCTAGACCACCTCCATCCTTGACTCCTCATATTTTATCCTAAGGACTTCCACAAGCTCAAAAAGTTGGGCATGTTGCCCCAATAAGGCTGGCCTATAGGAATCTAAGATGGTCCCCTAGATTGGAACAATCGAGGCCACCTCTGAAATACACAACATAATGAATGCAGTCCACTTCTGTGTGCCCACTACAACAAAAAAAAAATAGTAGATCCATCAATATCACATGATATATCAAAACATGTATACATACATATATATATATAATGATGAAATTGAAAATACTAAAAAAGAAATAACATAAGCAACTCTTGTACTTGGGTCCTTGGCCTGCTAGTGTGGATCAGGGGGCGGAGCGATGCTAGGACCTATGCCTATTGCTAATATGGCAGGGATGACAACTGCTATAGGTGGTGGTGGTTACTCCATGAATAGGACAATGGGTAGAGGGGATGAGAGCCTCTACTACCACCTCAGTCTTTGTGTTGTTGTCTCTCCCTCATACTCGCCACTGTCGCCTCCATATCATACTCCTACTCCTAGAAACTAGTGTCACCTCTAGGGACATCTGTCAGAAAAACTAGAGTAGGATCGTGTCGTAGCCACTAGGTCTTGAAGCTGCATGCAATCCCTACATTATCCATGGGTAGCATTAAAGGGTGATCCTAATCCTCTACCTCATCATCACTCAAAACGATGTCTATGGTGGTGGGATGGTGATGATCACCTAACCTCACGACATTCCTCACTGCCCATGTGTATGATGGCGACAACGGCATAATGGTCTTTACAATGCTGAACTATCACATGACCCACTGCTAATAAATGGGCAGAATCACAAAATTCGTGCAACTTATCAAAAATCACTCATGCTACATGTTGTGGAGCTTCCAATGGTAATTTACCTATTACATACCTCTATATGGATGCCATCTGACTTGGTTAGGTTGCAATGTATCCAATCGTAGTCTCCAAAAATGGAGGTCCCCATACCTCCACTAGCGTACTAACTTGAACACGTGTTCCATTGGCTTATTGGGGTCTATCCCTCGGGGATACCCAATTGGCCGGGTGCATGTGATATTAGAAAAAACCCACAACTATAATAACATGTAGGAAGTGAGGATCACATACTCGTAGTGCACGGACCTACCTAGCTCCTAGTATAGGTGTGCAAGCATGCTACCAGCCCATGTAAAGATGGTTTGTTGCTCCTCCATGAGTCTAATAGTGTGGATGAGGCCCCTATAAAGGTGAGAGCCCAACCCATCCATGTTCACCCACATGGCGACCATCACAACCATCACCCTTCATACAAGAGTGACCACCGTGCTATCGTGCTCAATCCATGGCTCCTCAAACTCTCATTTATGAGGCGTTTTACTAGCTTTTCTCTCACAAAAGTCAACAAAATTATCATTGTGAATAGTGGTAATGACCCTTCAAGGGGCCCACCTAGGTATATATAGGTCCCTCAAGGCTCATTTTTTCTCGCGATCATGGTCCCATAATTTTTCTTGTTTTTACCCCAACAAGCTAGGGGCAAGACTAAGAAAGGGAATATACTCACCTCTTCATCATATTTTTCTTCCAAACCACTAAATTTTTCTTAAGCATTCTTCTTGCCTTGGTAGCTTCTTCTGATTTTTGAGCTAACCTAAATTTGAGTTTTGCAAAATGAAACTTTATGTCAGATGTTGTGGTTTCTCATAGAGTTCGATCACTGGGGGCATCATCAATACCTTCCTGCTCAACCTTTGTGGCCTCTACATTATCCTTTTTGGCACGCAAATCCATAAAAAATTCAAATTTTTGAGTTTTCTCTAATGTTCTCTTTTTTGCTTTAGTGTAGCTGATTTTTCCCAAATATCAACTTACTAAAGTGGGGCAAAATGTAACATCGTAAAATTTCATCCTGTGGCAATTTCATATTTGTGCATTTAGGCCTTACATTTATGGTGCCTAGCCGCATTTGTGACAAGAACCTTATGGGTTAGAATTTTGTGATTTCGACTCCAAAAGGACCAATGATGAAGTGAAAATAGTTTTCCACCTCATTTCTTGTGAAATAATGAGCTGGATGCCTATGCGACATGCATACATCCATACGATACACTAGTATCCTAGTAATTTCATGAGTTCAAACAAGGAATCTTACAATCTTTAACCCATGACAAGTGTCCCTATGGTAGATTTCTGAGAGTAATGAATCTTCCTACCCATACAATTGAATAAAACCTTTCTTTTCACTCTTATTCTCATTCATTCTATCACTCTCTCATTTGAAATTGCTTCTCTTGCTCTTCTCTTCTCTATCTCATTTCTACAGTGAAGCTCTACCAAAATAAAGTCTCTCCAACAAACAAAGCTCTCTTACAAGTGCTGAACACTATGTCTATCAAGCCAAGAGAGAGTCATAGGCTATTGGTTCTACTCTCTTGATTCTTCTCTATTTTCTAGCACATTATTTATTATGTCTTTATCTCATGATACGAGCTCTCCTCCTTGAGCGAGGTTTTCTTTTATCATTTTGTGTCTTTATCTCGTGATATGAGTTCTCCTCACAAGCAGGGTTCACTCTTATCAATATTGTGTCTACTTTACTTTGTGTCTATTATTCTCTCTATCTATCTAGCAGTCCATGGAGGTAGGAACACCAAAATGGGAGTTTGGCTATAGTAAGCCCCAAAATTGCCCCAAAATTTTTCCTCATTCACCTTGTGTGAAGATTGATCATGCAGAGCTTTGTGGGAGGCTTCAAAGTGTAGGACCACTTGTAAGTTGGCTCTTCACCTCCCTTGTCATTTATCAAAAATTTCCATTCTATGTTAAATCAATAGTTCAAACAAACCTCAGATCTAGAACAATTATTAGATCCTTTGAATTTTTTTCTGGAGGTTTAGTGCTATGTCCATATAGGACACCAACACACCTTTGGGACTTCAGTGTGTTGCATTGATGTCCCACTCCCGTACTACCATCCTCTAGCCAAGAGATTCTCCTTTTGTCTTAGAAATATCACTGATCTCTTTCCATCCCTGAAGCTTTCTATCTGTTATCACTCCTCAAACTTTACTTTAGATCTATTTATTGCAATCTCTTTCATCTTATTCAACTCATTGGGTAGTCTGAGTTATTTTAGGGTAGTTCATTCCTTGAGACTCTCTTGGTAAGCAAGAGACTTGTGAGAAGTGAATCCCCCTTCTCTAAACATTGAAAACAAGGACATAAGGAAAAGGTAATTGACATTATAGGATAATATCAATTGCTTTACTCTGTAACATCCTACAGTCTTCCTGATGCTGATGCTCAAAGGGTGTTTATAAGAAATTTATAATCTAGCATTAGGGATAAGATATTGTTGATGAAGTATCCATCCTTTACACACTTGTGTATGGATCTTTGTGATTATCATATATCAGTTAGTGAATATGAGGGTACACCTTCATCGGCCCCTATTGATCAATCCAAACTTGTGCCTCAAAAAAATTATCAACCATTCAAGAAGTAAAAAAAGAAATTTCTCAAGATAAACACACCTCAAACAATTAATAACATTGAACCACAAGTCACAATCGTAAGTTCAACTCCTTATCAATTTATGCCAAGAGATAGATAGTTTACCCAATTGCACGACTCTCTTCATGTGATCATGTTATAGTTGTTAAGTAAGAACCTAATCCAATTACCTTTGATTAGACCAATGAACACGACTAAAATTTTACCTTCAAACTTCAACTTGAAAGAAATTTTTTAATATCATCATACACTTGGACATGATACAAAGTGATATATGCATATTAAACATCAAGTTCAAGCCCTCATCAATTCTAATCAAATCTAGTTGGATGATGTTAATGATAAAGGAAACAAGTCTATAGTTCCAACCAATCAGAATTTATAAATTCACAAATCCCATGCCAAATAATACATCCAACTCTGTGCAAGCTAGTGATGATATAAATGATGATGATGGTCTAGATAATATGATTAATGCAATAGATGATTGACCTTATAAGGGTTGAACCACTTTGTTACCTGAAATTTATTTCACACATATTGATGCATCTATACATGCACCAGATGGTCCTCTCTATATTGTCGAATGTATTAATGAAAAACTTACACCAAGAATACTCATTGATCTCACATGTCTAGAGAATGTGATCACCAAGGAATTATTATTTGTGCATGGAATTTATAAATATTCCTATGAACAGTCAAAAACATGATTAAAAACTCATTATGCTTTCGCTCACCGTATGATAGGTTTGATAACTCTTCTGGATTTGAAGTTGGACCAAAATAGCTAGATGTACATTATTCACCATCATCTCGATGTCAAACCAATTCCATGTGAAGTTAGGATATCCATGGCTATGCTCCATGAATATCATCCCATCGGTAATCCACAAGTGCATAAAGTTCCCATTTGAGAACTAAATATATATAGTTCATCATAGTGGGTTTAAACCTTTGGCTTCTTAGGGAAAAATTTCATTGGACTAATTTTGGCCTAAACCTATGGAACCTATTAAGCCTCATAAAGATTTATTTTTCAAGTATCAAAATTTTAAGGCAAAGAACATAACAAACTTGTCCCTTAGAAATATCCCACTTGAGGATGATCAATTTATAGCGACTTCTATGATGGTTCCTCCCATTCCATGGGTCATGGATGAACCCATGTCTGAGGCAAATATCCTCCCAATTAGACCAAAAATTTATGTTGTAGTCCCTCTATTGATATCATTCAAGATACCAAGAGATAACCACATGATTACCTTTGTCTTTCTGAAAGAGAACCAAATTTATAGACCTAAGGAGATAGTGGTTCCCAAACCCTTGGTGGTACCTTTAGTTCCTCCTCTAAGGGAAGAAAATAGACCAATGGTAGATAAACCACCTCTAACCCCTTCACAAATTTAAAAATGTATAAGAAGGAATACAAATTCTAAGGAGCGTAAGCATAAACGTCATGCTATTGCTCGTCAGTTGCTTGAAAAGAATAAGACATTACTTGATGATCAAACACCTATTCAAAAAAACCATGATGAATTACCACCTTCACCAAAACATATAAATGAACCTTACATGTCTCAAAAAAAACAAAGAATGAAAACAGAACATACGACTGAAATTGTCATTAAACCACCCATTATGATAAATTTAGATGATGAGGATGAAGATGCTAAGATTGATGAACAAGTGCATAGAAAATTATCTTTATTGTTCTCAAAGTCTATGGATTTAGATGGGGACAACCATGATTATCCTCCTAATGAGAGTGAGTCATCACATATTGAACTTAGTGATTCTCCTTGTATGACACTTGTTGTGGTCCCTTTGGCTAGTTTCCACCTTCCATATATGATGAGAAAGATTGGGATGCAAACCATTTGCTTTAAGATCAACTCGCATGTGCAATACCCTTTGTGTTTTATTTATGTGTTTTTTTTTTTTGCTTGCATGCGATGTGATCTCACATGTTGTTCTACTTGATGTGTATTTATGTTTGTGAGTTTTCTTTGGAGGACCCTTGTTGCTTCGTTGGTACAAGGATACAAAGGAAATAAATCTATTGTGACATTCATTTATTTGTATCTCCATTCATGTCTATGTCGTACATTTTTGTTGTCTTGAGTTTTCATTTTGGGGATGATACAAGGTATTGAGAAATTTAGGTCTCTTCCATGTTGACCCCCAAAAAAATTATTCTCTCTATGTGTCATTCTTCCATTGTGTTCATAGTTCCATGAGTATCCAAAGGAATGATGTCAATTCCAAGCTCACTTATATTATTGCAACAAATATGTCTATTAACTTCATGTATGTGGATCCCTTACATGATCATCTTTGTGTTGTTTGTGGCATTATATTGGGTGTGAGTTAGCTTCATTTGGAAACATATCGATGACATAGGGATTTCTAAATAAGCTCTTACAGCCTTATCATATTGAATTTATCATTTTATTCTACCTTACAGAAATTTATCACAACATGGTGTTTAGCAATTACTTTAAGGAAGGGGGCATACACTCCATTATGTGCTTCACTTTGTTCACACACACTAGACTTAGTGATGTGTTGGCTTAGCATTTTGATCATTTAGTAGCACCTTATTAGAGTTATTGGTATTATATCTCTTGGTATGGTTGACATGGGTACACACCTAGTGAAAACTGGTCCTCACTAGCCCTTGTGTGTTTGTCATTTTTCTACTCTCTTTGAAAGGCTCACCTAGTGAATATTGGACTTCACTAGCCTATGGTTCCTTTAGTTCATGGTTCACCTAGCAAATATCAGACTTTGCTAGCCCGTGAGTCATGAACGCCTTGGGTATGGATCCTAGTAAGATTTTTGTGGAGCTTGCTAGTCTATGATTCTCATACCCTCCTTTTACATTTTCATTTTGTTTTGAATTATGTTCATATGTTGTTGTTTATGTGTTGTGTTGTTGACATGCATGTTTTGTGTTGTCATGTTGTATTTCATACATGTGTGTTTCTTTTCCCTTATGTTGGTTTTCCATGGGATTTTGAATCCTAGGGGCTTGCACACTTCCCCTAGATTCATTTCCATACCATCTCCTCAATATTTGGATAATTGAACCCCTCTTGACATATTTCTTACTTTAGTGTGAGTTTGAGTGTAAGTTCATACTCTCACTAAAGTGGGGGCTAAATGTAACATCGTAAATTGTCACCCTTGAAAATTTCACACTAGATTTTGATCCCTCCTATGTGCTTGGACCTAATCATGCACCTAATTTCCTAAATTATGCATTCCATGGCCCATTTAATCATCTATCTAGAAATTAAATATGAAAAACCAAAGTAGGCATTTAATATTTTACCCTCAAAGTTCCAAATCTTGAAAAAGTGGGTCTAGACAAGGGTGCCCTTGGTGCCCTTGGTGCCCTTGTCCCCTTAAAATTTCCCCAAATTTAACTATGTTGGGATTGGAAATTTATTATTTAAATTTCCAATCCTAAATATCAGCTATCGAGATTTAATTTGTGGGAAATTAGAATAATTGCTTATAAATACCTAGTCATTTCATCATTTGAAAACTAACTGGAAACTAAAAAAAGTAAGAATGAGAATTCTATTGAGCAAATCAAGTGTCCTAAAATAATTTAAGAGCAATATTTACAAAATTATTACAACATTTCAACATTCAAGCATCATGTCAAGTTTTATGTGAGTTTTTTCATGTTTATGCATACATTTTGTTTATGAGTACTAATGTTTGTAGGTCTTCAAATAAAGTCAAGCCAAGTTGAATTCAAGCCTTGAGGTGATGTGCATGACTTCAACCCTTCAAGGATATCAAATTTGAGTGGTTAGTTACAACCAATTATTGATTCTTTACTCTATTATCATTTGGCCTCTATTCCTCAAAAGGATAATCTCTCTTTCATCAATTTTGCCATTTTAGAGGTAGAAATACCACCATGAGGCTTGACCAAGGAAAGCCCCTATATGGCACAACCCTTCCTCTCTCTTTGAATGTGTAGTTTATATATCTAAATAAGGCTGAAGGAAAATTAAAGACTACTTATTCGTTGATGCATTCAAGACCTACAACTTGATAAGTGAGTGAAACTCAATTATCTCAGCAACAAATGAATATTTGATAGAAATATCCAAAAGGAAGAAGCCTTAGGCTAGGGACTTGAGGACTATGAAAGAATATTTTAGTTTCATATCTCTAGTATTTGGCACCCTGGGTGCCCTTGTCTAGTCAAATCAAGCCCAAATTCAAATCATAGGTGCACACATGTCTTCTCTATCTTTTTTTGGTCATTAAATTTGTTTGTCAACTTCTAGATTGTCTGTATTCATATCAGTATAGTGCATTTTCATAATTAATCTAGTTGCATCATTGCATTCCATCATAATTTCATTTCCAAATCACACACATCCACCCCCACACAAATAGGGAAACCCGTGAGCAAGGATTGGTTGACTCACCTTTTATGTAGCTAGTTAATCTCATGTCCTTGCTCATTCTCAATTCCCTAATGCCATGTTTGAAAAGGTGACTAATCCTAAGTAAGCCCTAGGGTTTCACTTTTCCAACATAGCAAATTCTACTAAATTCCATACCAATTCCTTTAAGCTCAGATGCAATCCTTAAATGATAATAACCTCAAGAACCAAAGGAATTTTATCCTTTGATCCTAGTGACTGCTAGGTTTTCATCAAATGATCACAAACTCCTATGAGTTTTCATCTATAAAAGTAATTATAACACAAGTGTCCTAATTCATAAGAAAATGTCATAATAATAAATGCCCTCTACAAGAATTATCTCCCTATATTTATATACTATCACTTTCCTAAAAAGAGTAGGTTGGCTTGAGCTAAATTGGTTCCAAAGCCCAAAAATTACATTCTCACGCATTATTTTAGGTCGGCCCTAAGACCATAGGTGATGCCTCATTAGGCAATGTTTTATCTTTCTATTTGTGAGACTTCTTAGTCCTTTCCTCCCTTTTGGTGCCCCAAACTTGATGCTACATGAGCAAGATGTGCCCCATCAATCACACCTAATGAGTTAGATGTTGCGAGTCCAACACAATCATCTTCTATCAATGGTATCTCTCTGGTATATGGACCCTTTTCCATGAGATTTGGATATGATGTGCAAGTGTCATTGTAGCTTCTATGTTTCAAACCATAACCCAAAATGTGCCCCTGCAGAGGAATACATAGGAATTCTCGGAATCAATCCTACTCCATTATAGTGATCCTGGACTAGTGACCTCTTGATGATGGTAACTTCCATCCTCTTGGCATAATTCCCATGAGATATGGGCAATGTGTATAGGTATCTCTAATGATCTCTTTCTCCCTTTCGTGAGCTGAGAGGATGTTCTGTGATGAAATGTGGTAGGATTCTTGGTTTTTTCCCTTCAATTGGTTTCTTCGAAAGGGGGACATGACATTATGAGCTTGTTGATATTAAATTTCATATGGACACTGTGTTGTTCATACCATACGAATGGAATATTACACAAAAAATAGGAAGTATACATAGATTTTTTTACATTTTTGTAGATACACAAAAGTTTTTATATATACATAGTCACTAAAATTTGCATTTGATTTTTGTTTGCTTTCAATTTAAATTTATTTACAAATTACATTAAAAACTACTAAAACCATAAACCATAGTAAAAAATCACCAAAACCACACATTTTGGATATTAAATTTCATATGGACACTGTGTTGTTCATACCATACGAATGGAATATTACACAAAAAATAGGAAGTATACATAGATTTTTTTACATTTTTGTAGATACACAAAAGTTTTTATATATACATAGTCACTAAAATTTGCATTTGATTTTTGTTTGCTTTCAATTTAAATTTATTTACAAATTACATTAAAAACTACTAAAACCATAAACCATAGTAAAAAATCACCAAAACCACACATTTTTGGGAAATCTACCATCAAAATAGCTCCAAACAATGATTTATTGTTATAAACCACCTTTTCAAACATCAAAACCGCCTTTTACAACCCCAAAACCTCCTTAAACAGGCTGAACCCGTGAAGAAAAAGGAAAAAAACCACCAGTCTACAAATACCACAAGTTTTTTTTATTGAATCTACTAGCAACCTTTAAAAATTCATGGGTAAATCATGTAAAATATGCTTCAAAATCTAAGAAATTCACCATTTCCATAAACTAAATCATGTAAAATATGCTTCAAACTCTTCAAAATCCACCAATTCCATAAACTAAATCATATCTCCATTGTTTAAATTTGTAGGTCGAGGTTTAAACTATTTGCAGGTTGCACAAGAAGTTTAGAGAGTTAAATAATTTAATTTGTTTGAGTTTTTTTCAGGCCCATGAGAGGTGTGAGATGCCATCAAAAATTCCCTTGAACAGGTTTTAAAAATATTTTGAAATTCGACCTTAAAAAAAATCTTTTTGAGACTTCCCACCAAATCCATGAACATAAAGTTTGAAAGTATATTTGATATTTCTTTAAATATGCTAGCTGAAAATATTTTTTGGTAAATATTTTATTTTGTGAAAATTTCTTTTTTA
>CM021104.1:485237388-485291877 GCA_007115665.2 Sequoiadendron giganteum
AATGTTGACACTGTAAAGATTTTAGGGTTTATTGTTTCTCATCGAGGAATCAAAGTTTATGCCAATAATACTGATGTAATCATTAACATGCCTCCACCTAGAAACATCTCTCAATTATGGGATTATGAGTGCAAGAAATATTTTGAGTCTATCAAAAATTATTTGGCCAATCCTCCTATCTTAATGCCAGCTATATAGGCTAGACCCTTTTTTCTTTATCTCACTGTATCACCTCATGCCTTAGCAACTTTGTTGATTCAAAATGATGACGATGGTAGAGAAAGAGTAGTCTACTATATTAGCCGTGTTCTTGTCGATTATGAAACTTGTTACTCTTCCATGGAGAGACAATGTTTGGCTCTTGTTTTTGTGACGTAGAATTTAAGGAATTACCTTCTTCATGCTAAAACTCATGTCATTGTAAAAAGTGATCTTCTAAAGTATTTGTTCACTAGAACCAATCTTGTTAGGAGATTGGCAAAGTGGGTAATGTTTCTTTCTGAGTTTGACATCAATTTTGTAACTCATAAATCCATTAAAGGTCAAGTTGTTGTCGATCAATTGGTGGAAGCTCCTCCATCTCACTCTTTCCCTAATTTGAATTTATTTTCAAATGAAGATCTTTTTACCACTGATCATGAGCCTATATGGGAGATGTATTTTGATGGATCAAGGTGTTAATCTAGTTCCAAGGTGGGGTAGTTTTGATATTTCCTGAGGGTAAGCTAGTCCCTCTATCCTTTTGGTTGGAATTCCACTGCATAAAAAATATCACTGAGTATAAAGCCCTTATTGTTGGCTTTCATGTCATGATTGTATTAGACATCAAACATCTTCACATATATGGTGATTTTGAACGCATTATAAATCAGATCGTAGGGGCGTATCAAGAAAAGAAGAATAAGCTATCTCGGTATTAGGATTTGGCCTTATCCATGCTTGATCATTTCTCCTCTTTCACCATAGACAGTGTTCCTAGGAGAGAAAATTGACATGTGGATGCCATGTTGAGTGTTGGCAGCCTTTTGCCTTTGGATAAGGATATAGAAGAATACCACTTTGTGGTGAATATTCTTTTCTCTCCCAATATCTCAAATTAACATGAATCCAATGCTCTCATATGTGCTCATGTAGATTTAGAGGAATGGTATTCTAACATTTATAATTATCTGAAGAGTGGAAATTTTCTTGATGATGCAATAAAAAATTATTGCACTCAGATACAAAAACTTGTAGTTTGATATGTTGTGTTGTCAGATGTTCTTCATTGAAATTCTTACAACGGTTTTCTTCTTTGATGTCTCAACAAAGAGGAAACACCCCTTGCCCTTAAGGAATCCCACTCAGGCTCTGGGGGTGGACATTTTGGTGGTAAATCCCTGGTGCAAAAATTGATTCATATGGATACTTTTGGAAAATGATGGAGCAAGACTCTTTTGATTTTGTTAAGAAGTGCCCTCAATGTCAGCAACATAATAATCTCATTCATGCTCTCGCTCAAGAGCTTCAAAATTAGACCTCCTTGGCCATTCACAAAATGGGGGTTGAATATTATTAGTAAAGTATCACCTCCTTCTAAAGGACATGTGTTTATCATAACTACTACAAATTACTCTATGAAATGGGTCAAAGCTATTCTACTTCAGTCCATGAATACTAAAACCATATGTAGGTTTCTTCTAAACAATATCATTGCTTGATTTGAATTGCCTTCTACCCTTATCTCTAAAAATGGTACTCCATTTAAGAACAGAGAGGTGAATTAATTCATAGATAAGTTTCAAATTCAACATCATTTTTCTACACCATACTATCCTCAGTCTAATGGCCAAGTTGAAGCATCTAAGAAAAATATTTATCTCATTCTCCAAAAAATAGTAAACAAACATGGTAAAGATTGGAATAATCAATTAACATATTGTCTTGTGCACTTATCATATGAGTATTCATACAACAATGAGAACAACACCGCACAACCTTATGTATGGCATTGAGGCCATCATTCCTTTAGAGTTAGAAATTCCATTTTACGAGTTTCACTTAAAGGGTTAATTGATGATGAAACTTACTATGCTAATCATTTACATTAGCTTGATTTTCTCGATGCACACCGATTATAGGCCCTCGACCACCTTAAATATTATTGGCGATCGCTCTCTAAAAACAATAACTAAAATGTTCTTCCTAGGACTTTCAAGGTAGGTGACCTTATTTTCGATGAGAATAAGAAAAATGTAAATGTGCCACTTGATGAAAAGGGGAAGTTTAGTCCCAATTGGTTAGGCCCTTACATTTTCATCTTCGTGTATGGTTTTGGTGCTTATGGATTGTCATCTATGGATGGAATGCCTGTAAAAGAACCTATCAATGTGATGCATCTTCGCTGATACTATGCATAGTTTCTATGTGCCATGTGTGTAACACTCACCCCTCACAGATTGTAGTGTATCATATCATAACATTCATTCATTAACAATTGTATTTTGTGCTATGATGTGAACATGTGTGTGTGGTTAAGTTCTTTAATTAGGAATTTCATACATACATGTGTGTTTATTAGATCAAGATAGTATCTAATCTAAACATACATCCATAAGTATAACATCCATCACATAATCATACATGAAAGTAAAAGCATACACATGAAAATGAACACCATAATATAAAAAAAAATCTCATATATATATATATATATATTAGATGTTTGTCATGTATATGTATCATACCACTGTCATAAAAAAATAGTGGTGGTTGTATATTTTTTAATTTATATACATCAAAAATAATTCTATACAACATATATATCATCAGTACAAAAATGGATCATGAAAAAATTGACATCTAGGCTCTAGGTGTGTGGCTCCTCGAGCCCTCTGGTCTTAGTGGCAAGCACAATCAAGGATGGAAATAAGTGATAGAGTGGGATCTATGTGATCATGAGATTGACATGCTCACTCATAATCCTCTAATATCATTGTGAAGCTTGGCTATCTCTAGCTCTTCCCTCCTCAGGTCTTCTCATAATTATGGATCAGTCATCGAGCTCACAGTTGCTTTTTGTGCACTAAGGTCATTTATTTGTCTCTAAAGAGCATCATGTGCCCTCTTGGCACTCTCTGATCTTGTCATCACATCATCTCTTTCAATTATCATAGTCTACAACTCCTTTGATTATAGATCCCTTTGTCCTATCAGGGTGGTGATGGTTATCCTCTAGACCACCTCCATCCTTGACTCCTCATATTTTATCCTAAGGACTTCCACAAGCTCAAAAAGTTGGGCATGTTGCCCCAATAAGGCTGGCCTATAGGAATCTAAGATGGTCCCCTAGATTGGAACAATCGAGGCCACCTCTGAAATACACAACATAATGAATGCAGTCCACTTCTGTGTGCCCACTACAACAAAAAAAAAATAGTAGATCCATCAATATCACATGATATATCAAAACATGTATACATACATATATATATATAATGATGAAATTGAAAATACTAAAAAAGAAATAACATAAGCAACTCTTGTACTTGGGTCCTTGGCCTGCTAGTGTGGATCAGGGGGCGGAGCGATGCTAGGACCTATGCCTATTGCTAATATGGCAGGGATGACAACTGCTATAGGTGGTGGTGGTTACTCCATGAATAGGACAATGGGTAGAGGGGATGAGAGCCTCTACTACCACCTCAGTCTTTGTGTTGTTGTCTCTCCCTCATACTCGCCACTGTCGCCTCCATATCATACTCCTACTCCTAGAAACTAGTGTCACCTCTAGGGACATCTGTCAGAAAAACTAGAGTAGGATCGTGTCGTAGCCACTAGGTCTTGAAGCTGCATGCAATCCCTACATTATCCATGGGTAGCATTAAAGGGTGATCCTAATCCTCTACCTCATCATCACTCAAAACGATGTCTATGGTGGTGGGATGGTGATGATCACCTAACCTCACGACATTCCTCACTGCCCATGTGTATGATGGCGACAACGGCATAATGGTCTTTACAATGCTGAACTATCACATGACCCACTGCTAATAAATGGGCAGAATCACAAAATTCGTGCAACTTATCAAAAATCACTCATGCTACATGTTGTGGAGCTTCCAATGGTAATTTACCTATTACATACCTCTATATGGATGCCATCTGACTTGGTTAGGTTGCAATGTATCCAATCGTAGTCTCCAAAAATGGAGGTCCCCATACCTCCACTAGCGTACTAACTTGAACACGTGTTCCATTGGCTTATTGGGGTCTATCCCTCGGGGATACCCAATTGGCCGGGTGCATGTGATATTAGAAAAAACCCACAACTATAATAACATGTAGGAAGTGAGGATCACATACTCGTAGTGCACGGACCTACCTAGCTCCTAGTATAGGTGTGCAAGCATGCTACCAGCCCATGTAAAGATGGTTTGTTGCTCCTCCATGAGTCTAATAGTGTGGATGAGGCCCCTATAAAGGTGAGAGCCCAACCCATCCATGTTCACCCACATGGCGACCATCACAACCATCACCCTTCATACAAGAGTGACCACCGTGCTATCGTGCTCAATCCATGGCTCCTCAAACTCTCATTTATGAGGCGTTTTACTAGCTTTTCTCTCACAAAAGTCAACAAAATTATCATTGTGAATAGTGGTAATGACCCTTCAAGGGGCCCACCTAGGTATATATAGGTCCCTCAAGGCTCATTTTTTCTCGCGATCATGGTCCCATAATTTTTCTTGTTTTTACCCCAACAAGCTAGGGGCAAGACTAAGAAAGGGAATATACTCACCTCTTCATCATATTTTTCTTCCAAACCACTAAATTTTTCTTAAGCATTCTTCTTGCCTTGGTAGCTTCTTCTGATTTTTGAGCTAACCTAAATTTGAGTTTTGCAAAATGAAACTTTATGTCAGATGTTGTGGTTTCTCATAGAGTTCGATCACTGGGGGCATCATCAATACCTTCCTGCTCAACCTTTGTGGCCTCTACATTATCCTTTTTGGCACGCAAATCCATAAAAAATTCAAATTTTTGAGTTTTCTCTAATGTTCTCTTTTTTGCTTTAGTGTAGCTGATTTTTCCCAAATATCAACTTACTAAAGTGGGGCAAAATGTAACATCGTAAAATTTCATCCTGTGGCAATTTCATATTTGTGCATTTAGGCCTTACATTTATGGTGCCTAGCCGCATTTGTGACAAGAACCTTATGGGTTAGAATTTTGTGATTTCGACTCCAAAAGGACCAATGATGAAGTGAAAATAGTTTTCCACCTCATTTCTTGTGAAATAATGAGCTGGATGCCTATGCGACATGCATACATCCATACGATACACTAGTATCCTAGTAATTTCATGAGTTCAAACAAGGAATCTTACAATCTTTAACCCATGACAAGTGTCCCTATGGTAGATTTCTGAGAGTAATGAATCTTCCTACCCATACAATTGAATAAAACCTTTCTTTTCACTCTTATTCTCATTCATTCTATCACTCTCTCATTTGAAATTGCTTCTCTTGCTCTTCTCTTCTCTATCTCATTTCTACAGTGAAGCTCTACCAAAATAAAGTCTCTCCAACAAACAAAGCTCTCTTACAAGTGCTGAACACTATGTCTATCAAGCCAAGAGAGAGTCATAGGCTATTGGTTCTACTCTCTTGATTCTTCTCTATTTTCTAGCACATTATTTATTATGTCTTTATCTCATGATACGAGCTCTCCTCCTTGAGCGAGGTTTTCTTTTATCATTTTGTGTCTTTATCTCGTGATATGAGTTCTCCTCACAAGCAGGGTTCACTCTTATCAATATTGTGTCTACTTTACTTTGTGTCTATTATTCTCTCTATCTATCTAGCAGTCCATGGAGGTAGGAACACCAAAATGGGAGTTTGGCTATAGTAAGCCCCAAAATTGCCCCAAAATTTTTCCTCATTCACCTTGTGTGAAGATTGATCATGCAGAGCTTTGTGGGAGGCTTCAAAGTGTAGGACCACTTGTAAGTTGGCTCTTCACCTCCCTTGTCATTTATCAAAAATTTCCATTCTATGTTAAATCAATAGTTCAAACAAACCTCAGATCTAGAACAATTATTAGATCCTTTGAATTTTTTTCTGGAGGTTTAGTGCTATGTCCATATAGGACACCAACACACCTTTGGGACTTCAGTGTGTTGCATTGATGTCCCACTCCCGTACTACCATCCTCTAGCCAAGAGATTCTCCTTTTGTCTTAGAAATATCACTGATCTCTTTCCATCCCTGAAGCTTTCTATCTGTTATCACTCCTCAAACTTTACTTTAGATCTATTTATTGCAATCTCTTTCATCTTATTCAACTCATTGGGTAGTCTGAGTTATTTTAGGGTAGTTCATTCCTTGAGACTCTCTTGGTAAGCAAGAGACTTGTGAGAAGTGAATCCCCCTTCTCTAAACATTGAAAACAAGGACATAAGGAAAAGGTAATTGACATTATAGGATAATATCAATTGCTTTACTCTGTAACATCCTACAGTCTTCCTGATGCTGATGCTCAAAGGGTGTTTATAAGAAATTTATAATCTAGCATTAGGGATAAGATATTGTTGATGAAGTATCCATCCTTTACACACTTGTGTATGGATCTTTGTGATTATCATATATCAGTTAGTGAATATGAGGGTACACCTTCATCGGCCCCTATTGATCAATCCAAACTTGTGCCTCAAAAAAATTATCAACCATTCAAGAAGTAAAAAAAGAAATTTCTCAAGATAAACACACCTCAAACAATTAATAACATTGAACCACAAGTCACAATCGTAAGTTCAACTCCTTATCAATTTATGCCAAGAGATAGATAGTTTACCCAATTGCACGACTCTCTTCATGTGATCATGTTATAGTTGTTAAGTAAGAACCTAATCCAATTACCTTTGATTAGACCAATGAACACGACTAAAATTTTACCTTCAAACTTCAACTTGAAAGAAATTTTTTAATATCATCATACACTTGGACATGATACAAAGTGATATATGCATATTAAACATCAAGTTCAAGCCCTCATCAATTCTAATCAAATCTAGTTGGATGATGTTAATGATAAAGGAAACAAGTCTATAGTTCCAACCAATCAGAATTTATAAATTCACAAATCCCATGCCAAATAATACATCCAACTCTGTGCAAGCTAGTGATGATATAAATGATGATGATGGTCTAGATAATATGATTAATGCAATAGATGATTGACCTTATAAGGGTTGAACCACTTTGTTACCTGAAATTTATTTCACACATATTGATGCATCTATACATGCACCAGATGGTCCTCTCTATATTGTCGAATGTATTAATGAAAAACTTACACCAAGAATACTCATTGATCTCACATGTCTAGAGAATGTGATCACCAAGGAATTATTATTTGTGCATGGAATTTATAAATATTCCTATGAACAGTCAAAAACATGATTAAAAACTCATTATGCTTTCGCTCACCGTATGATAGGTTTGATAACTCTTCTGGATTTGAAGTTGGACCAAAATAGCTAGATGTACATTATTCACCATCATCTCGATGTCAAACCAATTCCATGTGAAGTTAGGATATCCATGGCTATGCTCCATGAATATCATCCCATCGGTAATCCACAAGTGCATAAAGTTCCCATTTGAGAACTAAATATATATAGTTCATCATAGTGGGTTTAAACCTTTGGCTTCTTAGGGAAAAATTTCATTGGACTAATTTTGGCCTAAACCTATGGAACCTATTAAGCCTCATAAAGATTTATTTTTCAAGTATCAAAATTTTAAGGCAAAGAACATAACAAACTTGTCCCTTAGAAATATCCCACTTGAGGATGATCAATTTATAGCGACTTCTATGATGGTTCCTCCCATTCCATGGGTCATGGATGAACCCATGTCTGAGGCAAATATCCTCCCAATTAGACCAAAAATTTATGTTGTAGTCCCTCTATTGATATCATTCAAGATACCAAGAGATAACCACATGATTACCTTTGTCTTTCTGAAAGAGAACCAAATTTATAGACCTAAGGAGATAGTGGTTCCCAAACCCTTGGTGGTACCTTTAGTTCCTCCTCTAAGGGAAGAAAATAGACCAATGGTAGATAAACCACCTCTAACCCCTTCACAAATTTAAAAATGTATAAGAAGGAATACAAATTCTAAGGAGCGTAAGCATAAACGTCATGCTATTGCTCGTCAGTTGCTTGAAAAGAATAAGACATTACTTGATGATCAAACACCTATTCAAAAAAACCATGATGAATTACCACCTTCACCAAAACATATAAATGAACCTTACATGTCTCAAAAAAAACAAAGAATGAAAACAGAACATACGACTGAAATTGTCATTAAACCACCCATTATGATAAATTTAGATGATGAGGATGAAGATGCTAAGATTGATGAACAAGTGCATAGAAAATTATCTTTATTGTTCTCAAAGTCTATGGATTTAGATGGGGACAACCATGATTATCCTCCTAATGAGAGTGAGTCATCACATATTGAACTTAGTGATTCTCCTTGTATGACACTTGTTGTGGTCCCTTTGGCTAGTTTCCACCTTCCATATATGATGAGAAAGATTGGGATGCAAACCATTTGCTTTAAGATCAACTCGCATGTGCAATACCCTTTGTGTTTTATTTATGTGTTTTTTTTTTTTGCTTGCATGCGATGTGATCTCACATGTTGTTCTACTTGATGTGTATTTATGTTTGTGAGTTTTCTTTGGAGGACCCTTGTTGCTTCGTTGGTACAAGGATACAAAGGAAATAAATCTATTGTGACATTCATTTATTTGTATCTCCATTCATGTCTATGTCGTACATTTTTGTTGTCTTGAGTTTTCATTTTGGGGATGATACAAGGTATTGAGAAATTTAGGTCTCTTCCATGTTGACCCCCAAAAAAATTATTCTCTCTATGTGTCATTCTTCCATTGTGTTCATAGTTCCATGAGTATCCAAAGGAATGATGTCAATTCCAAGCTCACTTATATTATTGCAACAAATATGTCTATTAACTTCATGTATGTGGATCCCTTACATGATCATCTTTGTGTTGTTTGTGGCATTATATTGGGTGTGAGTTAGCTTCATTTGGAAACATATCGATGACATAGGGATTTCTAAATAAGCTCTTACAGCCTTATCATATTGAATTTATCATTTTATTCTACCTTACAGAAATTTATCACAACATGGTGTTTAGCAATTACTTTAAGGAAGGGGGCATACACTCCATTATGTGCTTCACTTTGTTCACACACACTAGACTTAGTGATGTGTTGGCTTAGCATTTTGATCATTTAGTAGCACCTTATTAGAGTTATTGGTATTATATCTCTTGGTATGGTTGACATGGGTACACACCTAGTGAAAACTGGTCCTCACTAGCCCTTGTGTGTTTGTCATTTTTCTACTCTCTTTGAAAGGCTCACCTAGTGAATATTGGACTTCACTAGCCTATGGTTCCTTTAGTTCATGGTTCACCTAGCAAATATCAGACTTTGCTAGCCCGTGAGTCATGAACGCCTTGGGTATGGATCCTAGTAAGATTTTTGTGGAGCTTGCTAGTCTATGATTCTCATACCCTCCTTTTACATTTTCATTTTGTTTTGAATTATGTTCATATGTTGTTGTTTATGTGTTGTGTTGTTGACATGCATGTTTTGTGTTGTCATGTTGTATTTCATACATGTGTGTTTCTTTTCCCTTATGTTGGTTTTCCATGGGATTTTGAATCCTAGGGGCTTGCACACTTCCCCTAGATTCATTTCCATACCATCTCCTCAATATTTGGATAATTGAACCCCTCTTGACATATTTCTTACTTTAGTGTGAGTTTGAGTGTAAGTTCATACTCTCACTAAAGTGGGGGCTAAATGTAACATCGTAAATTGTCACCCTTGAAAATTTCACACTAGATTTTGATCCCTCCTATGTGCTTGGACCTAATCATGCACCTAATTTCCTAAATTATGCATTCCATGGCCCATTTAATCATCTATCTAGAAATTAAATATGAAAAACCAAAGTAGGCATTTAATATTTTACCCTCAAAGTTCCAAATCTTGAAAAAGTGGGTCTAGACAAGGGTGCCCTTGGTGCCCTTGGTGCCCTTGTCCCCTTAAAATTTCCCCAAATTTAACTATGTTGGGATTGGAAATTTATTATTTAAATTTCCAATCCTAAATATCAGCTATCGAGATTTAATTTGTGGGAAATTAGAATAATTGCTTATAAATACCTAGTCATTTCATCATTTGAAAACTAACTGGAAACTAAAAAAAGTAAGAATGAGAATTCTATTGAGCAAATCAAGTGTCCTAAAATAATTTAAGAGCAATATTTACAAAATTATTACAACATTTCAACATTCAAGCATCATGTCAAGTTTTATGTGAGTTTTTTCATGTTTATGCATACATTTTGTTTATGAGTACTAATGTTTGTAGGTCTTCAAATAAAGTCAAGCCAAGTTGAATTCAAGCCTTGAGGTGATGTGCATGACTTCAACCCTTCAAGGATATCAAATTTGAGTGGTTAGTTACAACCAATTATTGATTCTTTACTCTATTATCATTTGGCCTCTATTCCTCAAAAGGATAATCTCTCTTTCATCAATTTTGCCATTTTAGAGGTAGAAATACCACCATGAGGCTTGACCAAGGAAAGCCCCTATATGGCACAACCCTTCCTCTCTCTTTGAATGTGTAGTTTATATATCTAAATAAGGCTGAAGGAAAATTAAAGACTACTTATTCGTTGATGCATTCAAGACCTACAACTTGATAAGTGAGTGAAACTCAATTATCTCAGCAACAAATGAATATTTGATAGAAATATCCAAAAGGAAGAAGCCTTAGGCTAGGGACTTGAGGACTATGAAAGAATATTTTAGTTTCATATCTCTAGTATTTGGCACCCTGGGTGCCCTTGTCTAGTCAAATCAAGCCCAAATTCAAATCATAGGTGCACACATGTCTTCTCTATCTTTTTTTGGTCATTAAATTTGTTTGTCAACTTCTAGATTGTCTGTATTCATATCAGTATAGTGCATTTTCATAATTAATCTAGTTGCATCATTGCATTCCATCATAATTTCATTTCCAAATCACACACATCCACCCCCACACAAATAGGGAAACCCGTGAGCAAGGATTGGTTGACTCACCTTTTATGTAGCTAGTTAATCTCATGTCCTTGCTCATTCTCAATTCCCTAATGCCATGTTTGAAAAGGTGACTAATCCTAAGTAAGCCCTAGGGTTTCACTTTTCCAACATAGCAAATTCTACTAAATTCCATACCAATTCCTTTAAGCTCAGATGCAATCCTTAAATGATAATAACCTCAAGAACCAAAGGAATTTTATCCTTTGATCCTAGTGACTGCTAGGTTTTCATCAAATGATCACAAACTCCTATGAGTTTTCATCTATAAAAGTAATTATAACACAAGTGTCCTAATTCATAAGAAAATGTCATAATAATAAATGCCCTCTACAAGAATTATCTCCCTATATTTATATACTATCACTTTCCTAAAAAGAGTAGGTTGGCTTGAGCTAAATTGGTTCCAAAGCCCAAAAATTACATTCTCACGCATTATTTTAGGTCGGCCCTAAGACCATAGGTGATGCCTCATTAGGCAATGTTTTATCTTTCTATTTGTGAGACTTCTTAGTCCTTTCCTCCCTTTTGGTGCCCCAAACTTGATGCTACATGAGCAAGATGTGCCCCATCAATCACACCTAATGAGTTAGATGTTGCGAGTCCAACACAATCATCTTCTATCAATGGTATCTCTCTGGTATATGGACCCTTTTCCATGAGATTTGGATATGATGTGCAAGTGTCATTGTAGCTTCTATGTTTCAAACCATAACCCAAAATGTGCCCCTGCAGAGGAATACATAGGAATTCTCGGAATCAATCCTACTCCATTATAGTGATCCTGGACTAGTGACCTCTTGATGATGGTAACTTCCATCCTCTTGGCATAATTCCCATGAGATATGGGCAATGTGTATAGGTATCTCTAATGATCTCTTTCTCCCTTTCGTGAGCTGAGAGGATGTTCTGTGATGAAATGTGGTAGGATTCTTGGTTTTTTCCCTTCAATTGGTTTCTTCGAAAGGGGGACATGACATTATGAGCTTGTTGATATTAAATTTCATATGGACACTGTGTTGTTCATACCATACGAATGGAATATTACACAAAAAATAGGAAGTATACATAGATTTTTTTACATTTTTGTAGATACACAAAAGTTTTTATATATACATAGTCACTAAAATTTGCATTTGATTTTTGTTTGCTTTCAATTTAAATTTATTTACAAATTACATTAAAAACTACTAAAACCATAAACCATAGTAAAAAATCACCAAAACCACACATTTTTGGGAAATCTACCATCAAAATAGCTCCAAACAATGATTTATTGTTATAAACCACCTTTTCAAACATCAAAACCGCCTTTTACAACCCCAAAACCTCCTTAAACAGGCTGAACCCGTGAAGAAAAAGGAAAAAAACCACCAGTCTACAAATACCACAAGTTTTTTTTATTGAATCTACTAGCAACCTTTAAAAATTCATGGGTAAATCATGTAAAATATGCTTCAAAATCTAAGAAATTCACCATTTCCATAAACTAAATCATGTAAAATATGCTTCAAACTCTTCAAAATCCACCAATTCCATAAACTAAATCATATCTCCATTGTTTAAATTTGTAGGTCGAGGTTTAAACTATTTGCAGGTTGCACAAGAAGTTTAGAGAGTTAAATAATTTAATTTGTTTGAGTTTTTTTCAGGCCCATGAGAGGTGTGAGATGCCATCAAAAATTCCCTTGAACAGGTTTTAAAAATATTTTGAAATTCGACCTTAAAAAAAATCTTTTTGAGACTTCCCACCAAATCCATGAACATAAAGTTTGAAAGTATATTTGATATTTCTTTAAATATGCTAGCTGAAAATATTTTTTGGTAAATATTTTATTTTGTGAAAATTTCTTTTTTAGGGTTTTCTTTTAAATTGTTATTTAAATAGTTCCTTTATTAAGTTTTCCTTTTAAATCATTTTTTAAAGCTTTTAAAATTTTACTTTTAATTTTATTTGAAGATAAAAAATTGAAACTTTTTTCAATAATAAAACTCATATAAATAAAAAATAAAATAAAAATATTTAAAACATATTATTTTTAAATTGAAAAAGCTATAAGAATATGGAAATCAATAAAAATATAATAAAATAAAAAATCTATAAAATTTTAAAAAATAAATACACACTTTAATAAAAAAATTTAAACATTGTTCAATAAATAAAAAATTTCGTGTTAAATTAATTATTTTTTTCAAACTAACGCAATTCTTGCGTGGAGTATCAAATTTTGAAACTTTTTATAGTTTTTGGAAATCTGATTCGAAGATGGATGCTTTGACGAAGGTAATTTTTACTTTTTTCTCTCCAGAATTCAGGTAAACTCATCCAAACTCGGCTTTTCATTTTAAAACTTCTTTTGGTCATAACTTTTGCATCATTTATCCCTTTTTAGTGTTTTTTAAAAACAACTTATAAAAACAATCCAAAGAATCTATTTTTTCCAGTTTATTTTTTATAGGACTTATTGCTTTTCTGTTTTTGGCTGAATTTTGTGTGCAAGTATGTTTGTGACTTCAAGACACCAATGTTATAAACTATTAACTCAAGTGGTTTTGTAGGACGTTTTGTTGAAGAAATCATTTATAGCCACTTTATTTTTATGTGTGCTTTGTCTACCTTTGGTTTTATCACTTTGAAATTGGGTTAAAAATTCTTCACATTTCAATTTTGAATAATAATTAATGAGTGTCTTTAAACCCCAAGCACTCTTACGTACACTCTCCTCTTGCACCTTAGGGTGATCTTGAAGATAAAAAATAAGTATTGTCTTGTTTTATTTTTAGGGGTCCTACTTGGGGATTTCATCACCCCAAGGGATGACCTAAACTCTAGTGTTCCAATGGAGTATAAATAATGGGGGGTGAATCAAAAGATACACCTCTTGGATTTTTTTTTTCATTTAGGCTAAGCCCCCAATAACTTTATACCTTGGGGATGTGAAGGATAAGGGTGGATTACCCTCTTCTCTCGATTGTTTTACTTTTTTTGCACTTTTAAATTCACTGATTAGGCCTCATGTACCCTTATGGTATTTAGAGGATACCCCTAGATAAGCCTTGTATGGCCTCATTTAAGACCTTTCGATCATTGTGGTGAAAGTTATAGTACCATGCCTAAAGGTACTCACTATGTATCTTCTTGTGCTGAGATATCAACTATTCCTTGATTAGGCCTTGTCCTTTCAAGGTAAGGGGTGTAGAGGTGGTACATGACCTTTACATACCCTAGTTATCCCATCACTTGAAGGTATTCTATTGTGTGGGCCCGCATTAAATTAACACACCCTTTATTGAATAAATATAGGTTTTTTATTGTGTCTTACTATTTGAGTGTTGTATATACCAAAGTGCTTATTTATAAACCTTTACTACCAAGTTGAGTCAAGTCAAGTTTGTAATCCTTTTTTTGTTTAAATTTTTTCCAAATTGGTATCCTTTTGAAACATAAAAAATTGAAGCCAAACTTAGGATAACCATTTACTTCCAAACCAATACAACATCCCCCAAGTTACACCAATACCTTATCCTCTTAATCTTTATCCATTTTTACCATACCTTTATCCTTCATACATTATCTAACTTTTGACTTGTCCCATTATCCAAACATCCACAACACACCTTGAGTGCATAGTACACATCCTTTTGTCACTTATTATCCCCTTGGTCATAATCCTATTCACCTTTGAGTCACATCCAAGAGAACATTAGGATACCCTTTATCCTCATATTGTCATTATTATATTTTATCCACATCATCCTTATAGTCCACACCATCATCAATCTAAATCAATCCTTGGTCATAGTTGAAAGCATCAATTTTATATCTCTTAATCATAAATCATCACATTAGTCCAAATTTTGGGAACTTTGATCACCCTAAGTCCCATTGTTAAATCCTTGTAAACTCTACAACAATCTATAGAATTCCAAAATCAAATCCATAATCTAATCATCCTAAGATTCAAGTGTGTATACTTGAACTGTAATCCAGTTTTACTAATTACAATCCCCATAATATACCTAATCATCTATTCCCATTATTGGGGTTATCCTAATCAATCAAGTTATCCATCTAAGTCATCTACCAATTCCACCTAAGGTTATCCTTTATATAGTCACCACAAGTCAAAACAATCCAAAATTCAAATCAATACCAATTTTGGAAAGTCCAAAAATGTCACTAAATGACATGGATCCATATTCCACGTAATTAAAGACCAGAATAATAATCAAAGTAATCCAAAATATCATAATCAAGGGAAAATCCAACACCATGATCCCTCTAGATGAAATCCTATTCCCAAATCAAGCCAAGTATAATGACTATAACTTGGAATTGTTCATCAATCAAAATACAATCCTTATAATGATTAGGATGGTCTTGTCTATCAACCTGAATATGATTCTTATGATCTAATGAGTATTATCTTGTCTACTAACCCAATTATGATCCTTATTAGGATCAGGATGATCTTATCAATCAACTTGAATATGACCCTTATGATGATGCTGATAACATTGACCAAGACACCATTGATGTCATCCTTATGGAATTTCTTGTCATAGATTCCACACACACCACAATAAACTCCCATATCTCCCAAAACCAAGACCTCCCAAGCACTAGATACGTCATGAACCACCATCAAACCTCCAAGATTAATACCTATCCTACTTTTGACAAGGAAAACACTATCCTAAAATAATATACCCCATCACCCCAATCCATGTCATTTGAGTCCTCTTTACCAAAATCATTTAGATCATCCACATCTTCCAAATCATTTGCAAGTGCCTCCTCCAAATCACCCAAGTCCTTTGGTTCATCCCAATCTACTAAAGATGTTGTCCAACTACTAATCGCATGGGATAAACAAAACAAATTTTTTTTACAAAAATCCATGTCCACAACACCTATCCATGAGTCTCCTTCCACTATGCCTAACCTAGATCAAAACCATTAAAAATTTCCATTTCCATGAGTTAATCCACATGGGAATATATACATAAAAATTTCATGAAGTCCATAAAATCCCAAAGGTCCAAAATCCATAAGCGTCATAAGGTCCAAAAATATCCCACTAGCCCAAACATACTACTAAATGTGACATTAGGAAAATACATCAAAGGCCTAGTCGATATAGGGAAAATAAAAGCAAAGAAAAGTCTATCCATATTGTCTAAGAATGAATTAAGGCTATGCTAAGAGCTTTCTTTCACATGTCACAACTTACTCCCAACCAAATCAAGATGAATTTATCGATAAAATTCCCAATGATGATCATGATGTCCATGTTAATCCAATCTTTTTCCAAGATCCAATAGATGATTATGAAACCCATGATACTCCCATATTTGATCAAGATCCTATTTATGATAATGTCATCCAAAATATGATCTTTGATCATGATCCTACCATTGATCCAAAAATCCAAGATGATCCTTTAATCTACCTTTATCATATCCATGACCATGACATCAAATATGAGCACATCCGTACTCTTGAAACTTCTACTTCCCAAGATGAGACACTTTCCTCCCTTGGAAAAATCTCACCATGCATTAGGATTCACAAGATAAATTTGATCATATTGAGCATATCATTGATAAAAATACTGTAATTGCAAATAAGGATTGAACCAAAGGAAATAAGGATCCACCTTTTAGGAGATAGAACTTTGGGACCTATTTTTCACTTTAGTTAATTAGGAACCTAGATTCCTCAACCAAGTTAATTTAGTGGGTTCCTATTGAAATTGGATGGGGGTTCACCATTAAATGAAGTTTGAAAGGAGAAACACAAACACCTATGCACAAAACCCTAGAAACTTAAGGCATGGAATATGATTGACAAACTAGAATCAAATAGAAAGGTACTTGGAAGAATGATGGAGTCAAAGGAAGGTTTGTAACTCTAAAATTCTAATTTTTGGAGTGCATTGGGACTGATACGCCAGGCTAGGCAATTTAGTCTTGCTACAAGATTTTGGGCAAAATCTCGAATCTTTTGGTGACTGATGAAGATTTACAAAAATATGGAAAAAGGGACTATACAGGGACTCATATGCCACGTAGGGTGATTTAGTCTCATTACTAGGGTTTTATTGATATTTCTATAACCTCTAGTGATCTTTTGTAGCTTCTATCTTGTCTGACTTCAAGTCCAAAAGTTTGAGTTCTAGACTATAGGTGAGATTATGTGAAGATGACAACTTTGACAACTTCTGCAACTTTGTCTTCAAAGGATCTTCAAGCTTCAATTCACCTAGATCTACAAACACACATCAAGAGGGAAAAATGTTGTTTTGTTAGGGAATGGGGGTTTTCCTTGGTCAAACCCTATTTTGGTAATTAAACCTTGAAATGAAACTAAATAACATGAAGGAATGATGAATGAAAAAATGCACTGTTGTAACTCACCAAACCCTTGCAACGAAGTTTGCAAACTTGTGTGAAATGGATAGCATGAATGTGGATATTGAATCTTGATTGAATGCTTGATTGAATGCTTGATTGAATCATAAAACCTACATCATAGATGTTAGCTCACAAACACACATGATGCATGAGGACTTTGACATGATGCTTTAATCTTGAATGTAGCTCCAAATTCCTAATGATTTGATCTTGAATGCTCTTGTAAAATGCTCACTTGAATTCTCATAAGATCACTTGAATTTTCTAGCTTGTTCTTGGTAGGAAAAATTATATGAAATAACCTTGCATTTATACTTGTTTATGCCCAATTTCTCAAAATTACAACACTAAAATCCAACAACAGATATAGGATAATAAAATACCACAAATAATTTGAATTAAAATAGGTCTAGGTTAAAGTGGGACTCGTATTCCAGGTTGGGTGTATGAGCCCTAGTGGATTAAACTTGGGACATATATTTCAAGAAGTGTCTTGTTCAATGCAACATTTAAAATCAGGTCCCGAGACCTAGGTGGGACCCATACACCTAGACGGGCATATGAGTCCCTAATCCCTAGATCTAGAACACATAATAAAAAAAATTAAATTATGATTTGTCATTTGTTAAGTGTTAGGATTATCCTAAAAAATGCATTTAATTAGGCTTGTGGATGCAAAATAGGACCAATTAAGGCATAAATAAACCAAATTTTAATAAGGAGGGCCCAAACAAGTGTGAAAATGTAAAGGGATACATTTTTCTACACTAAATTTAGCCCCCACTTTCGTGATAGGGTGACCTTGCATCAAACTCACACTAAAGTAGGCAAATTCGCATCAAGAGGGGTCCAAGTGTACCAATGCTAGTGAGATAGGACAACAACAACAAAGAGGGATGATCAGGCCCCCAAGATAATATTTATTGTAAATGAAAAATAGTGTAAGGTACGTTCAAAGGGTTTTTCTTAGTTCATTTAAGGTCTCAACCTAGGGAACATCATGCCTAATGTATCCAAGAGAGGACCATTCAAAGAATAGAAGATTCACAACTTAGGGAATGCACTCTGCTTGGAATTTCCACTAAGAGGAATATAAAATGATAAGAGATATCATGATCTCGAAGGACATAATGCCCAATATCACCACCAAGAGAAAGACACATCACATGAAGTAAGAATACTACATAATGAAACATGAGTTGTAATTGAAATACAAAAGAATTCCAATCTATGTCCCCACTTTAAATAAATTGCTAAACACCATGCTATGAGAAATTACTTTAAAGTAGAAAATGATAAATGCTAACAATAAATAGGACATGAGAGCTTATTTGGAAAGCTATGCCACACATATGTTTCCAAATGAAGCTATGTCATAAAAAGGGGTTGCACCCAAAATGAAATCCTAAAATAACACACCGGTGATCCACATATTTAGGGTTAGTATGTCTTTCCTACAATGTTATTAGAGAGCTCAAAAATGTCATCATTCCCCAAATACTCATGGAACAGTAAGAGTGACACAAAGAGAGCAAAAACAAAGAAAATATTTTGGGTCAACATAGAAGAGACCTAAATGTCTCGATGCCTTGCATCATCCCTAAAAGGAAAATGCAAGAAAAAGGAAAGATAAAAGATTTATAACATATAGAATAATGTAGACACAAATAGAGGAATTTCACAAAGAGAGAGCTACATCAACATAACAGTGCGGGGAGATCACCTTACGCACATGAAATCACACACATAACATGAAAAAAGAAGATGAAGATAAGACTAGTAAGGCACATGCGATTCAACCTATAAAAGGTCATCCATGTTGTTGGATGTTGTGATTGTGTTGCTGATATGTGGTTGTAATTGATGTTAACTCTATTAGCACTGATGACTCTGAAGGCTGTATATGTCGAGGATATTGACAAAATTAGAATAAATACGTTGCAGGAAGTCTATGAAGCTTTGATGATCAGAATGGTGGAAATTTTTGTATGTTGATATTCAAAAGTCATGCATTAAAGGGTTTGTTGCTGAGCCTATCTAGTATGTTGTCTGGAAGTTTTAGTGGTACGCATCAAGATTGGCGCAAGTTATGAGTTTCTGAGTTCCTACAGTTATTCTGTTACTATAGCAAATGTTTCTGAAAGAAGAGAATACAATTCTGGTAAATTGAACTGTTAAGTATGCTCTTGAGACATTCAGTGATGTTTCTAGATCATGCTCTATCATTGTGGTACGTCCGTGTTGATCAGTGTGCTCGTGATCAAATATTTTCCTTTATGTGTTCGAGTTTTTCATGTTCTTGGCCGACATGATGGTGGTAGCGTGTTGCGGATCCTTATGGATTAATTTATTTATGTTTGGCATGTTCAAGGATGTTGATTTAGGTCTTCATTATTTTGTGACCAACTTAGGTTGGTGCACATTGAGATTTGTTCATGAATTAGGCCGACAGTTTGTAATTCATTTATTCTTTATTTGTGGCCATCAAAGCTGTTGATGTAAATTCATGTATCGGATATATAAGAGTGATTGTTTCTTCATTTTGAAGTGTGTGAGGTATGCTCAGTGAATGTATGCAAAGTGTGAATGCAAAATATGTGAATAAGGATCAGATCATTCGATTTCAGAGTAGAGTGTGAAGAAGATTGAGTGAAGAGTGAAGAAGTGTTTTTATGCCTAACCAAAACTGTCATTAGGCTTTTGTAGAAGCTAATTTCTCAATTCAACCTCATTAGATGGATTTAATCTAATAATTTTATGTAAGGAAGTGAGCCTTCCCTTCTGAGCAGTGAGCTCTAGGTAGTGTACTTGAATGCATGTGCATTCCTTATTCATTTTTCATTATACTTCTAATAGGGTATAATCTTGTGGACTAACATCCACCTTGGTTTTTCCCCTAATAGGGTTTCCACGTATAAAATCTTGGTGTTCATGTGTTTCTGATGTGTTGTTGATTCATCATTTCACTGTTAATTATCAAATTTGAGATTAAAGGTTGTTTAAGGTTAAGTAAGTTTAAATTTTGTAGCAACTAATTCACCCCCCTCTTAGTTGTCTATCCTTGTTTTTCCAACAATTGGTATCAGATCCAGTTCCTCTGAAGAAGTTTAATAGCTTGAGGTGATCCAAGATGGCATCATACAAGAAGGATAGTCCTAGATTCGATGGTACAAACTAATCTCTGTGGAAGGTTAGAATGGAGTGTCATTTGAAGTGCGTTGGTGAACCCTTCTGGAAGATTACAAAGAACATATACAATATTCCTCATAATGGTCCCTCTACTCCTGATGAAATCAAAGAAGTTGAAACTAATATCAGGGCTATAGAAGCATTACTAAGTGCTTTGATCTGGAAGAAGCTAGAGACATTGTATGAAGGAGATGCACAAGTGAAGATTGCTAAGCTAACAAGTCTGAAAGGCAAGTGGGAGAACTTGAAGATGAGTGAAGATGTAAACATTGTTGCTTTCATGCAAAAGGTAAATGAACTAGTGATGGGTATTAGATGTGTCGGTGGAGTCATGGATGAAGATGAGATTGTGGCTAAAGTGCTCAGATCAGTGCCTACTTCTTACAAAATGAAAGCTCATGCTATTCAAGATCTCAAGACAACAAAATATGTGACAAGAGACATGTTAATTGGTAAACTATCTACCTTTGAGTTGAGTGAATTTGGTGAGTCTACTCCTAAGAAAAAATTTGCATTTAAAGATACTATATCCGGAAAAAGCCAACAGAGATATGATACGGGAGAAAGTTCAAGAAAAACATTCAAATATTAAGATGTGAGATAGATTGCAGATGATGAAAGAGAGCTAGAAGAGATAGAAGAATTGATTGTGAAAAGAGAAGCCAAAGGTCAAGGTAAGTATAAAGGAAAGCTACCGATTAAATGTTTTTCTTGCAGTAAGATAGGTCATTTTGCATCAAGGTGTGCTGAAAGAGTTTCTAAGTACAAACCTGATAAGTTTAGATTTCAAAATAAATGTTATTATTCTAAAGAAGGTGTTACTAACGATAAAATCCTGATAAAGAAATTGGAAATGATCATTGCTATCAAGGAAAATGGTACGGTGTCCACTGAATCTGCTAACAATCAGAATATTGAGAAAGCTCTTGCAACCAAAATTGATGAAAAGGATGAATGGGTGATTGACAATGGATGCTCACATCATATGACTGGTAAAAAAAGAAAGTTTCTAAGCCTGAAAAAGTATGATGGTGGTGTTGTAATATTTGGAGATAATAATGTTAGCGTGATTTGTGGTAGAGGCACTATTTCTCTTGGTGGTAAATAAAATACTAATGATGTCTTTTATGTTGAAGGATTGAAGTATAACTTGTTGAGTGTTGGAAAGATGGTAGAAAAGGGATACAATATTTAGTTCAAATATGATAAGTGAAGGATATAAGGAAGCTCTGGAAATGTACATACTTCAGGTACAAAAATAAGAGGTAACATTTTTCACCTGACTGCTGCTAGTGAAAGTTGTTTAATTGCTCAAGTTGATGTAAGTTGGTTATGGCATAGGAGGTTGTGTCATGTGAATTTTGATAACATTGTCAAAGTAAGCTCCACTCAAGCAGTCAAAGATCTACCTAAGTTATTGAAGCCTACTAACACTATATGCAAGGAATGTCAAATGCGAAAGCAAAAAATAATTTCTTTTTGGAGCTAACAACATCATTCAAATGGAGTACTAGAGTTGGTTCATACTAATCTATGTGGTCCATCCAGAATCAGAAGTCTACAAGGAGAAAGGTACTTTATTTTGATTATTGATGATTACTCTAGGATGATATGGGTTGCTTTCTCGAGAGAAAAATACGAAGCATTACAAAAGTTCAAATGTTTCAAAGCTTTGGTAGAAAATGAGATAGGTTTGAAGGTTAAATGCTTAAGATAAAATAGAGGTGGTGAATTCACTTCTCGGGAGTTCAATTCATTTTGTGAAGAGAATGGAATCAAAAGATAGTTATCTGCTCCTCAGACCCCTCAACAAAATAGAGTTGTTGAGAGAAAGAACAAAACAATTCTAGATGCTGCTAGAACTATGATGTTGAAAGGAAATTTTCCTCATATCTACTGGAGAGAAGTTGTAAGCACTATTGTATACACTATGAATCGAGTAAATGTTAATGTTAATTATGGTAAGACTCCTTTTGAGCTATGGTTTGGTTATAAGCCTACTGTTAAATATTTAAAAATATTTGGAAGTAGATGTTATATCAAGAGAGATGAAGACATTGGCAAGTTTGATGCTAGAAGTGATGAAGGAATCTTTCTAGGTTACTCTACTAAGAGAAAATCCTACCAGTGCTACAATAGAAGATTGAAGAAAATGGTTGAAAGTGGAAATGTCAAAGTTCATGAAGACACTGTTAGATCATCCAAATACTGTGGATATGATTTAGATAACCAACAAGATAGTAATGATAATGGAAAGAATGCACAAACACATAATCAAGCTCAGATTGTTCTGGTGAATCAAGAGAATCATGAAGGAGAAGATAATGAAAGTGTAGAAGAGAGAACAAAAGAACCATAAGTCAAAAAGAATCCCAAAATCCCAAGGTACGTAAACCTAAATCATTCTGAAAATCAGATTATAGGGGACAACAACAAAGGTGTGTAGACTAGAAGAAGAATTATAGAAGAATATTGCTTGATTTCCAAAACTGAGCCTAGCAATGCTAATGAAGCATGTAAAGATGAATATTGGATGGAAGCAGTGAAGGAAGAATTGATGCATATAGAGAAAAATGATACATGGATTCTTGTTCCCAGACCTCAGGATAAAAATGTGATTGGAACCAAATGGGTCTTTTGAAATAAACTGAATTAACAAGGTGAAGTTGTCAAAAATAAAGCAAGACTGGTATGTAAAGGATACTCATAGATGGATGGTAATGATTTTGAAGAAACCTTTTACCCTATTGCTAGAATTGAAGCTATAAGGTTATTTCTTGCTTATGCTACTTTCAAGAATTACAAAGTCTATCAAATGGATGTGAACTCAACATTTCTGAATGGTGAATTAGAAGAAGAAGTTTATGTTGAGCAACCAGATGGATTTCAATTGACTGATGAAAAAGATATGGTTTGTTGGTTGAAGAAAGCACTGCATGGACTCAAACAAGCCCCTAGAGCCTGGTATGCTAGACTAGATAAATACTTGGATTTAATAAAGGTACTGCTGACAACAATCTGTATTTCAAGATGGATCAGGATAAAGAGTTGATTATTGAAGTCTTTGTTGATGACATTATCTTTGAAGTTGATGATGACTTATGCATGAAGTTTGCTGATGAAATGAAAAGTGAGTTTGAGATGTCAATGATTGGAGAGCTGAATTTTTTCTTAGGATTACAAATTACTCAGTTAGAGGATGGAATCTTCATATCTCAATCCAAATATGTAAGAGAGTTACTGGAAAAGTTTGGCATGGAAGACTCAAAACCAGTTGGTACACCCATGATAACCGGATGCAAGTTAACATAGAATGATGATTCTCATAAAGATAATCAAACAAAGTATAGGTCAATGATTGATGGATTTCTATATTTGACTCAGACTAGACCGGGCATTATGAATGTTGTATGTATGGTTGCTAGATATCAAGCTGATCCAAAGGAATCACATGTGACTGCAATAAAGAGAATTTTTAGATACCTGAAAGGAACAGTTGATTTTGGTCTATGGTATCCTACGGATGATGATCTTACTCTGAATTCCTTTATAGATGCAAATTGGGTAGGAGATGTAGATGATAGGAAAATTACAAGTGGTTGTGCATTCTTGTTAGGGAAGAAGTTGGTGTCTTGGCTAAGTAAAAAGCAAAATTCTATTTCCTTATCTATTACTAAGGCATAATATATTGCTGTTGCAAAAAATTGTACTCAAGTAATGTGGATGAAGCATATGTTGAGAGATATCAGAATTGAGTATGATGAGCCTATTGCTATATTTTGTGATAACTAAAGTGTCGTTAACATTTCCAAGAATCTAGTGTTACATTCAAAGAGAAAACATATATCTATCAAGTATCACTTTTTGAGAGACAAAGTGACTGATAAAGAAGTCAGACTAGAGGATGTGCCCACTAAGGAACAAATTGTAGATATATTTACTAAATCGTTGCCTAAAGATAATTTTGAGTATCTTAGAGGAAAGTTAGGGGTGATTTCCCTTCCTAATCTGAACTAAAATGCAAGTCTTTGCGTCAATCCGTGCACTCATAGTCATATCTTGTTTCAGATTGATGTTGTGGTGGCTACTACTCAGGGGGAGTAGTCAGCTGATTCAGATACATGGTTTAGATCTTATGTACCTTTGCCATTGATGTCAAAGGGGGAGAAGTGTAATGTGAAAAACCTTGTAAAATCTAAGGGGGAGAACTGTAGACCAAAGGGGGAGAAGAGTATTGTGTGAAGAGTTAATTGTGTTGATGGTATTTTTTCACATCATGTGTTGCCATCAATGCCAAAGGGGGAGATTGTTGGATATTCTGGTTGTGTTGCTGATATGTGGTTGTCATTGATGTCAATACTATTAGCACTGATGACTCTGAAGGCTATATATGTTGAGGATATTGAGAAAATTAGAATAAATATGTTGCAGGTAGTCTGTGAAGTTGTGATGATTAGAATGGTGGAAAGTTGTGTATGTTCGTATTCAGACATCATGCATTAAAGGGTTTGTTGTTGAGCCTATCTATTATGTTTTCCAAAATTTTCAATGGTATGCATCAAGATTGGAGTGAGTTATGATTTTTTGAGTTCCTACATTATTCTGTTACTATAGCAAATATTTTTGGAAGAAGAAAATGCAATTCTGGTAAATTGAATTGTTGCGTATGCTCCTGAGATGTTCAGTGATATTTTTAGATTATTCTCTATCATTGTGGTATGTCCGCATTGATTGGTGTGCTCGTGATTGAAGATTTTCCTTTGTGTGCTTGAGTTTTTCATTTTCTTGGTTAACATAATGGTGGTAGTGTGTTGCGGATCCTTATGGATTAATTTCTTAATGTTTGGCATGTTCGAGGATGTTGATTTAGGTCTTCATTATATTGTGACCGACTTAGGTTGGTGCACATTGAGATTTTTTCATGAATTAGGCCAAAAGAGTTGTTGATGTAAATTCATGTAGTAGATATATAAGAGTGACTGTTTCTTCATTTTTAAGTATGTGAGGTATTCTCGGTGAATGTATGCGAACTGTGAATGTGAAATGTGTGAATAAAAATCATATCATTCAATTTCAGAGCAGAGTGTGAAGAAGATTGAGCAAAGAGTGAAGAAGTGTTTTTGTGCCTAACTGAAACTATCATCAGGCTTTTGTAGAAGCTAATTTCTTAGTTCAGTATCATCAGATGGATTTAATCTAATTATTTTATGTAAGGAAGTGAGCCTTCCCTTCTAAGCAGTGAGCTCTAGGTAGTGTGCTTGAATGCATGTGCATTCCTTATTCATTTTTCATTATACTTCTAGCAGGGTATAATCTTGTGGACTAACATCCACCATGGTTTTTCCCCTAATAGGGTTTCCATGTATAAAATCTTAGTGTTCATGTGTTTTTGATGTGTTGTTGATTCATGCTTTCACTGTTAATTATCAGATTTGAGATTAAAGGTTGTTTAAGGTTAAGTAAGTTTAAATTCTGTAACAACTGATTCACCCCCCTTCTCAGTTGTCTATCCTTGTTTCTCCAACACACATCCCAATCTTGTTAATCATATATGGAAGGCAGAAAACTAGCCAAAGAGAAAACAACAAGTGTAGTACTAGGACAAGGCTATCTAGTCCTTTCCCTCACTGTGTGCAAGACAAGAATGAGCCAAGGTAGGTTTTGAGAAATAGATCCTTTCATTTTGAAATGATTTTCAATGAATGTAAAGCATGTAATAGTGAGAATGTTATCATCCTACAACTATTACATGGCAAGGAGCGGTATGCCTATAATTGCTATTGAATAATAAAGTCAATATTTTTTGGAGTATATCTACTCAATATCCTCTTTAAGGCATGACACTCATTAGTCTTATTTCCAAGAGTTCTATGGTATTGGAAATGAGACATGTTTGTGTTCTTAGTATTTGGATTTGGATTTTCTCTTATTGGTGGTAATGTTATGAGATTGTGATGAAGAAGGATCTGTAAATATTTTTCATTTTCAAACATAGGACAAGGAAGTTGGAAGAGCTTGAGTTTATAAGGATTTTGTTTCTTGCTAGATTCACCAATTTGTTGTTGAGGAGAAGGACCTAAGATAATCCTATCATCCTTGTGAGGAATTGGTTGTTCTTTAGGAAGGAGGACACTTATTTCAGGAGAAGGATCTTGGTATCCTACTCCTTTGGTATCTTCAATTGGTATTTTCTCTAAGAGTTTATGAATTTAATCATCGCTTGTTATGTCACATCCTTGTTTGCTTAAGATCATGAAGCCTTTTCCATATGTTTCTTCTAGGTTGATAGATGTGTTGGTCACTTTGCTAACATAGGATGGTTGAATTTTTTCTTGGTTAGAGGTGCTAGGTTCATCTATTGTAGAGAGCTTAGGTTTAGTTTGTGCCTCAATTTCATGATGAACATCTCTACTTGTGTTGGTTGTTTCATGGAGGGATAAAAGGATGTATTAGTCTCAAGATTGTTAAGGAATTCATGTATGAAGTTGTTCATGCTATCATCATATTCTCCAATGATGTCAAATTCACAAGGAGGACATGCATTAGGAGTTTATTGAGCATGAGTGGGTTCAATTACATTAGGATCATTGCCAAAAACACAACTAGAGACATCCACCAATGATTTCAAGGACATCCAAAACTTACCAAAGCATATATCCATGTGTTGGAAGAATGAAGAAGATTAGGATTTGTGTTGTCATTGATGTCACCATGTTGATTAAGGTGTCAGGTTGGTCTAGTACTCTGAACCAGTATGAAGAACATGTTTACATCCTCTAGTGTTTTTGGTCTGGTATGTTGGTCCGCATTTTCCCTCCAGTGATCATCGCTATTCTTGGTTTCAAGAATTGGTTTATAAATGTTGGAAGCTTGTTAGTATACAATCTTGTGTGATGATATGATCATATGGCGAGTTGGAATTCATTTGGTGTTACATTTTGTTATTAGGTCTATCCATGGCTGACATAATAAATAGTTGGTGGTATAATGGATTAACTTGTGTTGTGAATATATGAGCGACCTATTTTTGGTCCATGTCGACATGATATGGTGTGCTACATGATTGAATTCATTTTGGGAAGTTTTGTGTATGCTTGAAGCCGAATGTTAGCCTTTTGGAAAATAAAGATTGCATCTAATTAGGCTGACCTAATTGATGCTTGTGGACAAGTTAGATATATATATATATATATACTGGGTTGTTTGGAGATTGAAGTGTAGATATGTGGATCAAATGTGAATACAAATAAGAGAAAATATTAGTTTGCTAGCATGTGAATTCTCTGAGAATCAAACGAACTAAATCTGCACTTGTGAGGTGTAACTTCATCAGTTCATATTCTGGTTGTAAGCCATTTTGCTACTGTAATCTTCTATAGGTAGTGAGCCTCCTTGTTTGGATAGTGAGTCCTATTTGTAAGTAGTGAGATTTTGTATCTGGCAGTGAGCTTCTCTTATTTTGTAATGAGCCTCTTTTGTATCCAGTTTTGGAACTACTATATATAGTGAGTTAATCCTCACTGTGGTTTTTCCCTCATTGGGTTTTCCACATAAAATTTTGGTGTTCATGTGTTGTGTGGTTTCATATATTGTTATTCAATTTTCTCATCTTTACTATTAGATGCATTGAAGTAACTGAATGGTGTTTGTTCAATAAGATTAAGAACATATTGATTCACTCCCCCACCCTCTCAGTATCTTGATATTCAACAATTGGTATCATAATTCTGGTTCATCTAAGGAAACCTAACAACTTGAGGAAGATCTTACAGATTGAACAAATGGAAAAAGAAGAGCTTTGGGCTGCTCTTGAAGATCTTGAAAAGGCTGAAAATGAAAACAAATATTTGAAATAAAATCTTGATGAGGCAAATGAATGCATTCAAAAATTGAAAGAGAAATTGAATAAATTCAAAGAAATACATAGAAAAGTTAGTGAACATTTGAACAAGAAAATGAGGAGATTACTAGATTAAAGGTGCAAGTGGAAGAAAAGAGAAAAATTAAAGAGTGTCTGAATATAGTGGTGTAAAGTAAGTCTAATGTATGCTCAAGGCTTGAACAAGAAGTGATGAACTTGAAAGCAGATCTGGAGAAAGTAAAACTCTGTGAAGATAATTTCAAGACAAGCTCCACCAAGCTTGATGAATTGATAGCAGGATAGAGGCCTTCTAAAGAAAAAGGTGGTTTGGGAAATGAAGTTGGCAAAAACTCTAAGAATGTGTAGAACTCAAATCCAGTAGACAATCAAAAGATTCAAGATAAAGGGAATAAGAAAATAAATTGAAGAAGAAGACCTCCTATCTGATAGCCAAGTGCTCAAAGGTACCCATCTTTCAATGGTGTTTTTTTTTTCATGTAATAAATTTGGTGACAAGTCAATTGAGTGCAAAAGTAGGATGAATCAATTTTTTGGTTCTTTTTCTAAACAATCTTATGCATGCAAGAAAATAGGACATAAATCTAGTGAATGCAAAACTTAGATGATGAATTGGTTTAATGGAGGTAGAATGAATCAATATTTTTCTGGCTACTGCTATACCTACAACAAGTTTGGACACAAAGAAAATCAGTGTAGATCAAGGATTAATGGAAGTCAAACAAATCAGAGAAATGTTGTCTGCTACAATTGCAACAAACCAAGACATATTTCAAAAGTTTACAGAAGTAAAAAGTGAAAGCAGTATGCTCTGGTAAAGGAGAATGAACATGTGAAGAAGATTGGAAAATATGAGATTAAGAAAGAAATGAACAAGATATGGAGAATAAAGAAGAACCAAAAATGACAAATGTGTCTGTGCCCTCATCCGGTGCAGATAATTCCTCTAGGAATTAGACCTAGCATGGTCTTAGGGGGAGCTTTTACAAAAAAAAATTGAACCCCCTAGAAATATGGCGTGTCAAATGTTGGCATGAGGATATGTTGTAAGGAATGAATGGGTAGAGGTTATTCAAAATAAACCTAAAGAAAATGTGCAAGCATGTTCATTTGTGGAGCAAATTAGGGTTTCTCAGTGTAGTGAAAGAAGGTTTTTATCATATTTTTGAAGCCTATTGTATTTAATGAAAATTAGGGCAGTTCGATTGTGTATAAAGCAAAATTCACAAGTCATTTTGATCACTTATGCAATTGAAGAATTTGAAGAATGACTTGGAGCAACCTGAAGCAATTCTGAAGTGATTTGGAGTGATTCTGAGGTAATTTGGAGAAATCATTGTGAACAATTAAGAACAAGTGACAAAAATTTTCCCTCACGGTTACAAAAACAAAGGTAAGAGAAGAAGTTTTGTTGTGCAAGGAAGAACTTGAAGAAGTTAAGTACAATGATGGAATCTATTAACAGAGGATCGGGTGGCAATATTCCACTAAGGATGAAGGGAGTTGAATTGGAAGAATTTGATCATCAAAAAATAAAGGAAATGGAGCTAGGGTTAAATACAGATGACTTGCAGAACATAAAAACCCTAGGCATCGATTTATGGGGAGAATTTCCTTGGTTTATAGAAAGAGAATCCATCTTGTTCCTATTATGTAAATTCAAGGATGGCAACATATTTTTGGACAAACCCTACCCTATTACATAGGAAGTAATTGAAGCCATTATCGGGTTATGCTATGTTGGTGACCTCCCTAGAAAGAAAATAGTAAAATAAAAAGAGGTGGAGGAACTATTTGGAATCAATGAAGACCCCCAAGCCTTGCTAATAAATACTATTGTCAATCTCGCTGTAAGTTATGTTGTGTATGGTATTTCTTACAAAATCTATTTCAAAAATCACGAAGGTTCCACTTTGGCTATTGTTGTATATCTGGCACACAAAATGGTGAACGAAAACAAGCAATTTGATATGTGTAGCTTAATTTTGGAAAACCTAATTGAGAATGTACAAATGAACTTGGTTGAGGGTTACCCTTTCTGATTTGGTTCTTTGCTTACATGTCTGGCATTTTACCTTCTGAGCTCACTACTGGGAAAAGAAAATGTCAAGTGGGAATCCGGGATCCCTATTGGAAAAACATTTGCAGGTATTTGGAAGGTACCGAGGATAAAGAAATAGCTTGCAAATTATTTTCTTATCCTTGCAGGAAGATCTGTGCTCTAGTATGCTCGTATCTAGTCAGTTTGAGGAGGGGTCATCCTCCGGTACAAAGAAATTGGAAGTTGTTATTGGTGATTCCCCTTTGGAATCTAAAAAGAGAAAATTTATCATAGAAGATATCATCATCATTCTAGAAGAAAAGGAAAATGAAGAAGAATCCCTACTTGGATCTGAATCTTCTGATCTAGATGATATTCAAACATTATTAGACAAAGGTGAGATGAAGAAGATTGGTGAATTGTGGAGTGTGTCCTCTTTGGTGGATAGAATAAAAATTGATGATGCTATGGTTGAGAATCTTCTCAAGAAAGGTATTGGCATTTCAAGTGTTTCTGATTCATTACCAGATAATTTAGTTGAACTTGTTGAGAGAGAATTGTTACCCGATTTTTCCCCTATGGGTCAATTGGGTGAGGTGCTTTGATTTTAAAAGCTGAGAAAATGAGGTATTCATTTTATTATCTTTCTTACATTACATTCAGATGTATAAATATAAAAATCAAAAGAGACTACAAATTTTTTAATAGATTATTGAGTTTATACAAGTGCATATAACAAAAAAAGGTAGTCTTTATTGAATAAAAAAAATATCCATTATCTCACACAAGCCGTGAGACTGACCTTTCCTTGATACAGATAAAGAAAAACTAATGCATGAATAAATAAAGGAAAATAAATTTGCATGTAATGGGGGTGACCAGGCATTTCCTGAATGACTAGTTCATGGTTGCCTTGCTTTGGTGTTGTCCTTGTTGTTTATCCTTCCTAGTTTCCTTGCGCTCTTGTTCCTGCAGTAGTCAAGCAATGTGTTAGAGTTGTGCTCTAAAAAATGAAGGGTCATAAAATATACATGATCATTTACATCATATACCTATGCATGTATTAATTCATCTCCATGTGTATTAAAGAGCAATGCATGCCTTAGGTGTCTAGGAAAACCATCTGATCAACATACACACAAAAGACATGCATTTTGTTTCCTAATCTATTTGCTTCATGTGCAGCTACAGGTGTAATAATGTCTTTATTTTGTTCAGATCAAATGAGGGAAAAATGTGGCTCGCTCAAGGGTTGAGCTCAGCTCATAGCAATGATTTCATTATTTTAATCTATGCATAGTCTTTTATGAATATTCTAAATGCATATGGAATTACATTGCAAAATAGTTGATATCAATCATGATTACTTCATAATCATAATGAAAAAGATTTTACCATGTCAGGAATCTACAACAACAACCTTTGATATATAAATTGCAATTATAATGTGACAATGGTATTGAAACTATGAAGAGAACTCAATAACTAGAAATACTTCCATTTTAGTAATTGTTTCATAATAAAGAAAGGACAAAACTAAAAGATGGCTAAGAAATGCAGGTTGTTTGCATTCATCCCACTCAGATGGCTCAAGGTGGAAGCATATCTATTCAAACACAACAATAGTAATGACTATTCCATCAGTAATGAAGTTCTTTGAAACATAGAGCAGTGGGTATAGCTCAAGATTGAGTCTATTCTTTACAAATTTTAATTCACAATCAGTTCATGCAGAATGTGGTCTTGAAGCTTTTCACATAAGAAATCTACAGAAGTGTGACAACTTAGTAATGAACAGAGATGCATCTTAGTCTAGGACATCATACATAAAAATACTTATGTAAGAGGGACTGAGAACTCAAGCAGGGTTGAGTAGATATTGAAAGTAACCCATTAAGGTTAGGAGGATCAGGGTTGCATGAAGTTTGTGCATGACAGACAAGAATGAAGATGACAGTGGTGTTTTTTTTATGACCAACCATAAAGACAAAAATAAAGTTTTATTCTCAATGAATTTTACTCCCCATGATTGGTGTTTGGTAAGAAATTAAATGGATCGAGGTTATCATCGTTGGTTACCAAGTTTGATGGAATTCAAGGTCATGGACTCAAGGTATTTTTGTTTTCTAGAGTTAATATTCTTTATGTCTGTCAATGTAATTATGACTGTAATCTATTGATGATGAAGACCAGTAAAGAATGGAGGGTCTATAAGAAACAAAAAAGATCAATACCTGTAGCATCAAGCTCACGGTCATGATGGAAAACAAGTGATAGCCCTCAAAAATTCTTGAGAGGGAGACAAGAATTTTTTTTACAAGGTCGAGAGCACGAAAAGAGAGAAAGAATGAAAGAAAAATATATCATTTTTATGCAAGGGGAAACCTACCTGCATGGATTCTAGTATGGAGAAAGCCACTCCTAAGATTTTAATGACCACCGTGAAAAGGATCTGAGGAAAACTTCATCATTTATCTTAGCAATGAAAGGAAGCACAGGAATCAAACCCACGACTGGGGTTATTTCACAGTTTTTGTTGAAAAGGAAGAAAATCTACAGAAAATGTAGATTTATTGACCACAGCCTGAGCATGGAGCATGTTATGGAGTTTTGGCTTGAGTTCGAGCTCTTTTGTTTATAGAGGAGAAGATAAATAATATAACTAAATATGCTGATGAAAAAACTCACGTTGAGTTTTGATGAATTTTTGCACAAGAATGATGAATTGAAGCTATCTAGAAACCTTCCAATGGCGGCGTAAGTTTAGAGGAGTCACAAAGACCATAAAGAAACAAATGAATAAGTGAAAAATAAACAAAGCCACGGCTTGTAAACATGGAAAAGCTTTCGAAAATGTCAAAATCTCCAGAATTTGTGGGCAAAAATTCAGATTTACCTTCAAAATTTATGCATTCAATCTTCAGAATTTACAAAAAATGGCATACAAAACATACAATATTCAGCATAAAGGCATGATAGGCTTCATGGCGGCGACCTCTTTCCTCAACTTTCCAGAAGGTAAAGTTTACAAATGAATATTATTCATTCATTCAGGGTTTAGAAACCCTAAAATGGAGTTCAATGGAGTCAAAAGGATTTTTCCTTTAAGTTTTAAAAAAAAACTTTATTCATATAAGGGTCGTGGCATATTTTATGCCTTGGGATTATTTTTGAGGAAAATCTTTTGGAAAATTACATATGACTTAGTCATTATTATGTTTTTGGCTTAGTCAAAACTCTTTTTTATTTTTGCATTTGAAGTTCAAATGTGTAAATATTTATTTAAGTGATAATTATAAATCACTTTAAATAAATGATATTTAAAATGCAAAAAATAGATATATCATAAAATTGCTAAAGTTAATGATAGTTCAAAAAAGAAGTGATTAAATTTTCAACGCATGAAAAAGAAGGAAGATAGAGATATGCTTGATTTTATGGTTTGCAAGCATGTGCCATGAATGAAGGAGGTTGTTCCTTGCAGTTGGAAAACATATGTCAAGGTTTTAGGAGCCTTTATTTTTCTTTTTGGAGCAAATGAGAGCTTTTTGTGAGAAATTTAATATGTCATCATATTGGATTTGGTCAAACTTGACCTTTTCAACCTTTTTGAGCTCTTTTGGATGAGATCTAGGGGCTAGATTGCAGGCATGATAGTTGCATCCGACCCCAAGAGGTTGTGGACTCCTTGTTTTTTGGAGCTCTTGTATTTAGTCTTTTGACTACTCATTTTGTGAGTTACTTCTTCTTATGCAATTTTGGGAGTTAGTGATTCTTGCAATCCTTTCTCAGACTTGCAGTTTTTTGTAACTCAGTCTTCTGGATATGATATATAGACAATACCTTGGTGTTTATTGGTAGAAAAATTTTTCCTTCTTTTTCTTGCATTTTTGTCTATGGTTGAATGATTGATCAAGTTATTTGTGGAATTTTCCTTATTTCCTTATAACTTTGTCTCATATTTTATACCTTTTCTGCAAATAGCATGTTCATGTAGGTTGCTAATTGTGTCTTAAGAATGCATATGGCTTTAGATTGTGAAGTTGCCTTCCTTTTATAAATTCTTGCATTTTGTCCTTTTAGTGAAATATTCATGCAGAGGCATGTTGTAATGAGTTGTGTAGACTTAATTTATATCAGTGGAAACCAAGTGTATGAAAATATGTGTTTCATATCCTACTTTAGTTTGGTGTATCACTTCACTTTTATTTTTAGTACTTTCATTTTAAGTTATCTTTCTTCCCCTTTCCCTCACAAGTTATTAGTTTTAGATTGGTAACCAGCTAGGATTCGGCCTTATCCGGAGGTTCATTTCAACTTTATGTGACCTAGAACCTTGAAATCATCCCATGTTTCTCTAGAAAGCTTAGTTTCATAACTTTGCATAGGGTGCATTTCTAGGAGTTAACAAGAATGTTGTTGGAAGGTCTGAAGGATGCAAGTTTGAAGCTATGATTGAGAAAAGATGTGTTAAAGCTAAGCATAAGTTATCTGAACACATTAGTAAGACAAGTAAATGCATTAAAGAAATGTTGGACATCTACAAGTATTGTCTCCAATGGCTTGTTGTAGTTGAAAATTTTTGAAGAAAAATTAAAGCAATTGAATCTGAAATGAATAGTATTGGAAAGAATTTTGATATCTTTAAAGAAAAATAAGGAAAACAAAGAATAAGAGTTGGAGAATTGCAAGTAGAGTTGTTAACCATTCAAAGAAAGAGGGAAGATGTAATGAGAACTTTCTGGTTTGTTAAAGAAATTGTTGAGGTCTGGTTAGATCATCTCTCCAGAATACTCCATGATGCAGAAGATTATGAATGACAATGCTCGTCTATGGATTGGTCATCCTTATTCACACTGTTGGCTTTGTTGGAAAACATATGCACCAGAATGGATTCTACTATGTTAGCTTGGAAGAGGATTCTTCCAACTGCTAGAGAGAGATAGAAGAAATTTTTTCAGGTGAAAAGTGTTATTTTAACTTGAGTTTTTGAATGTTCAAATTCTTGTTATCTTTTTTTTGGTAAAAGGAGGAGAGAAAAAAACTAAAAAGAAAATAAAAACAAGATGAGAAGAGAAATTGAATTATAGAACAAAGGGGGAGTTTTGGAAGTTTTTTAGTTTTGAAAGTTTTTGAGTTCTAGAAGCTATTTGTATATGCAATGTCACCATGTACATATGTTTACATCCTATTTTTTTGTCACCCTTTGCCATTGATGCCAAAGGGGGAGTTTTGGTCTGGTATGTTGGTCTGCATTTCCCCTCCAGTGATCATTGTTGTTCATGGTTTTCGGAAATGGTTTATGAATGTTGGAATCTTGTTAGTATATAATCTTGTTTGCTCATATAATCGTATGGTGAGTTGGCATTGGTCTGGTGTTGCATTTTGTTATTAGGTCTATCCATGGCTGACCTAATTAAAATTTGGTGGTATAATGGATTAATTTTTGTTGCGGATATATGAGTGACCTATATTTGGTCCATGCCAACATGATATAGTGTGGTACATGGTTGAATTTATTTTGGGAAGTTCTGTATATGATTGAAGCCAACCATTAGCCTTTTGGAAAATAAAGATTGCATCTAATTAGGCCAACCTAATTGATGCTTGTGGACAAGTCAGATATATATTGGGTTGTTTGGAGATTGAAGTGTAGATATGTGGATCGAATGTAAATGTAAATAAGAGCGAATATTAGTCTATTGTCATGCAACTTCTCTGAGCATCAAAGGAACTGAATCTACACTTGTGAGGTGTAACTTCATCAGTTCATAATCTGGTTGTAAGCCATTTTGTTACTATAATCTTCTATAGGAAGTGAGCCTCTTTGTTTGGATAGTGAGTCCTACTTTTAAGTAGTGAGCTTTTGTATCTGAAGTGAGCCTCTCTTATCTAGTAGTGAGCCTCTTTTGTATCTTGTTTTAGAACTACTATATATAGTGAGTTAATCCTCACCATGGTTTTTCCCTCATTGGGTTTTCCACGTAAAATTTTGGTGTTCATGTGTTGTGTGATTTCATATTCTGTTATTACCTTTGCTCATCTTTATTGTTACATGAATTGAAGTAATTGAATGGTGTTTCTTCAATAAGCTTAAGAAGATAGTGATTCACCCCCCCTCTCAGTATCTTGATATTCAACACCATGATGAAATGTAAGACCAATAATTGACTAATTTATAATGCAAGAGATCTTAAAATAATGTAATTGCAACTTGATGTTTATAAATTTACTTTAAATGAAACCTATTCTGAAAATATTGCTAATGCCAATAATTCTACAAACTGAAACAGTAATATAAAGACAACAACTAGAAGCACAAATGACAAGATTTTAATGCTATAAAATGTAAATTCAGGCTTAATCAGGGACTAATATGCCCAGATGGGCATATGGGTCCCACTTAGGGTTTTTGGTGGGTTAAGATAGTAAAAAATAGACAGCACAAAATACCCAAAAATCTAGGGAAAGGACCTATATAGGGACTAAATCTGTTGGGAAAGTTTACCTCAACTTTTTGATCTTTTCCCTTGGAGACTTAGATGATTTCTTCTTGTTTCTACCCTTTACCACTTTATCGCGACGGTTTGGCTTGGTCTTGGTGGTTTTTTTCTAGTGGTTACCGCCTTACCGCACATGATGAGTTCACTCACCGCAGTGGCACAACAAGGCTGACTGCAGCCTACATTGGTGGTTATCACCTTACAGCACATGCTGAGTTCTCTCACCGCAGTCGCGCGGTTACCGCCTTAGCTGGTGGTGATCCCTCTCACCGCAGTGGGTTCGATAGTTACCACCATATCATAGGTGGTGGTTCCTCTCCCGCGGTGTCCGCAATGAGACCACCAGCGGTCGGCCTGGAGGTCACCACCCTACCATAGGGTGGCCTGGTAGTCCCTGTGGTAGCACGGTGTGACCACCAGTAGTTTGCTAGGTAGATAGCGATGCACCGTGGTAAGGCTCATTTCACTTGGCAATAGTGCGGGATGGCTGAGGGCGAGCTTGGGCGAGCTCACCGCCATACCACGAGGTGACTTGGACAGGGGCGCGGTAGTGTAGTGGTGTCATGGTGGGAGCCCGGATGGCTTACTGCCATACCACAAGGTGGGTCAGTCAAGGCAGCGATAGCGAGGTAGAAGGCTGGGTGAGCTCACTGTTGTACCACGGCTGGGTCAAAGGAGCTTGGCGGTTGCGCTGTAAGAGCTCGGATGAGCTCAAAACTCAGTTGACTGAGTTGGACAAGTTTGACCAACTGTCAGAAGTAGTGAACAAATTGTTTGGTGACACGTGGCAGATCTTTAAGATCTGATTGGCAAAATTTTTATTTCCTGATTATGATTGAGTTGCATTATTGAATGGAGGTTGGCAGACATGCCTGAGACTTATTTATTGTTGTGTGGCTCGATGCATGTTGAATAAGCGGTGCATGTTATCAGAAATGGAAAGCTTGCAGATGGATAATTTATTATCCTAATGACCATTGCTAATAGGGATGGGCTGAACAGGTATGCACATGGTGTAATATTATAAGTAATCTAGTGTGCAGTTCGATGAGGATGATGAGAAAAAAGAGAGAGAAGCTGAGAGTGTTCGAACGGTATTTTACCGTGAACACTTAGACTCTCAGATCTACAAGGATGTGAACCCATGGAGGCCAAGAGGTTGGGGTGGCCGTGAGGCTAGCTGTGGCAGTCATTTGTGAGGAACTGAAGGGAATCTACATAGTATGTAATGAGGACATTGTAACTGTGTGAAGATTCTATTTTGTTGTTTCCTGTATTCTCCAGATGAACAAGATGTAATCTCCTAAAGAGCATAGCTCTGGTTTTGTATTGTAACCATTTTAGTTACTGAATAATACATGTGAGCTGTGTGTTTTTGAGGGTAGGGCTTTTTACCCACAAGGGTTTTCCCCACATAAATCTATGTGTTCATAGTTTTGTCTTTCATTGTTGTCTAATTCAGTTTATTGAATCAATGCTTGTGTTGAATCTATTTTAAGTTAAGCATTTACTTTTCTCAGAGGATCAATAGGGGATCAACTGTGCCTACTTTTGCTTTATGGCATAGTTGTTTGTGTCTTTGTTGTGATTTAAATGAAATCACTAAGGCACTCTTGTCTTAGATGTTGATAAATGATGACATGACCGATCTCATATCCCCAACAAGTGGTATCAGAGCTAGTTGAAGGAGGTCAAGGCTTGATGATACAAACAAGTTGTTTCAAAGCCTTCTCCTGGTTAATGAAGTTCTGGGTATTTCTCTTGTGATGATTTCTTAGCCTGGCAAGCTTGAGGAAATCTAGAGAAATTGGTTGGTGATTGATCCTTCGATGAGTGGAAGTTTCTGCTTCTTTGATTCAACACGCAGGTTTGAAAGACACTGGAGATGACTAGAGTTGATCATATTGGTGCATTATGGTCTGAGGATCCTAGCTCGCAACAAATGTTCCTGATGCAAAGGGCGTGAGATGTGCTTGTGGTTGTATTGCAGCAAAGCATGGTTTCATATTGGTTGTCTATGTGAGAGGCTCCCTGGCAGTATGGAGCTACTTGTTTTGCTATTCAACCATGGTGCATTGTGCTTGTGGTGGGTGTTCTAACTTAGCACTGAAGGCAGTTTCTCTATTGCTCTGATTGCATGGAGGCTATGAAGTTGATCCTGGTGGTTTGCAACTTCTGAATAGCCTAGATCTCTCATATGCTTGTGCATGACTGTGGATTTTGGAACTAGTCTGAAATGGACCTATTGTTTTGTTCTTACTTGTGCCTTGCACTCACATGGTTTAGATTCATGTCTTTGGCTCTGGAGGTTTTCTATAGATTTTCCTAAAAATTCTATCATGCATATTCATGTTTATTTTCATTGTTCTGGTTAACCATGATGGTTGTGTGTAGACTCCTGAGTTGTCTAGATGAGAAGTGAATATGGAGGTACATGGGTGTTTCATAAACACTGTGGTTTTGCAGGTTTTACACGATCAAGGAAAACTTGTGGTTAGTGGAGATGTTGTTCAACTATTTTCTAGACCCTGGCTTCTGGGGTGTGACTAGATGAGATAGTTGCAGTTCAACATGGTTTGAGGAGGTGTGATGTCTTCTCTACATGGGAGTGTTGGTATGAGTTTCTCTTTCAGAATTCTTGTGGTGTGCTTGTTGGTTTCCTAGACTATGGTGCTTGAGTTGTGGACATTATTGGCAAATCGGATCTATTGCTAGTCTGGTGTTTGAGTAAAGTTGTTTATGTGGGCTGTTCTTATTGTTTATCTCAGTTTTGTAGGTTTCATTGGTTGCATCCACGGGTTGTGCAATGTTGTGGGCTATCGTTACCTACATGTTTGTTGTGAGACAACTCAGGAGTGGACTACCAATATCCATGAGGTTGTAACAGTGTGGTGCAGATCTGTTAGTTGGCCTTGTCTGTGGTCACTTGTGCATTGGCGTGGCTATTTTGAGATTAGAGGATGGACAACGTTGGAGTACCTGAATAGTCAGTGATGGGGACTTGTAGCAAGTGAATCATGATGTCATGGATATCTTGATACACTGGCTAGTGTAAGCTTTTGATAGTGATGGGGTGGTTGGTCATGGTGCTTGGAAAGCTCAGTGTCACAGTCTAGTGGGAGCTTTAGCAGTGACTGTGGATTCATCACTTGGTGGTGAATGATCTTCTTTGGTGTTGCAGATGCTTTTTGAGGACTCTTAGATCCTATTGCTGCAGAAGAGTTCTTTCGCATTTGCATGATCACTATTTGAAGATGTGCAACATCTTGGAGCCATGGAGGACTTTGGTAGTCTTTGGATGACATGTTGGTGGTGCTTGACATGTGATGTTGGTTTAGAGTTTGTTTGCTTTATGTCATGTGTACTCTTGCTTGTGCATTAGAGTTTTGGCATGTTGCTTTGCTTTTGAGACCATGGATAGTTCACTTGAAGAATGGTATCTCCTAAGGGGGATGTGTAAGATCATGGATTCATGGTAAGTTCCTATCCTAGGTTTTGGAGCTTTGACAGTGGTCTGGTGTTTCTTTATGTTTTGAGTATTTTGGCCATATGCTAGTGGACTTCATGATAAGTATAGTAATGCAGTTTGGAGTTAGCATGAGATGACAGGGTTCTAGTGCTCATGGATGCATCGAGAATAAGGTGAGGCTGGAATTCTTTGAGAATGTTGTTGTTATAGCTAAAAGTTTGAGTAGCTTGCACCTTGGTTGAACATGAGTTCAACAAAGACCATGAAGGAAATTTCTCTTGGGTAAGTCATGGTGACTTGTATATCTTGGAGGAGCATATTTTCTTTTCTTCTTGGTCTACTCGATAGTAAAGTTTATTTGAAAGGTATTCACCCATTATATCTTTCAGATGTGTGTTATGCTTTCTTTCATGATATGAATCTTGAGTTGTTTTTAGATTCTAGAGGATTCATAATGAAAGGTGGACAACATTGTGTATCTCCTTGTGCTATTGAGGACTAATAGGAGATGGTTATATGGGTTAGTCTGATCTTCTTTTGAGATGCTTACATTCATGGTTTTTATTGGATGTTGTTAAGGATTTTCCCTTTGGGATGTGAAGAAGATCATTCTTGACACAGCTGGCATTTAGAAATGTATGTAGGAGGATGCTACATGTTTTGATTTGTAGTTTCTCTCTGATCTGTTCTTTTCTTCCTATATGTTCATTTTCATATGAATTTAGATGTGAGATGCCTTTGTGGAGCCAAGTTGGTCATAGTTAGTGGTCATGTGTTGTCACTTGGGTGATGGCACGAAGGTTCTTGGGTATCCTTCTTCAGCCAGATATGGAACCTTGGAAGAATGTGGAAGACTGTTGAGAGAAATGTTTCTTACAGTAGGTGGTTGCAGGTGGTGTAGATCAGTGTGGATGTTCCTTGGAACTACATGGTTAATTTTTTCTTTGTATAGGTGGTTGGTGGACTCAGTATGCCTGGATCACTTGTGATGGTGCTTTGTTTGCACTCATATAGACAATACCCTTGCAGTGGGAGTACCTGGTCATGTTTAGTCTTTTGACTAGTTACATATGGTGCTTATGTTTGCTGCTAATGGGTGGTTATGTGATGGCGTGAGTTTACTGATGTACATATCTTTGAGGTATGGGTGATTGGATGGTTTTACCATGAGTTGTGGGTGTTGGTTTTCAATCACATGGGTTTTTTTAGTTGGATGGGGGCAATCAGTTGTCTAGTTGCTATTCTAGCTGGTGTTTTTTCTTGTTCTAGAGAATGGTTTTTGTGTTCACGTTGTGCTTCGTTGTTGCTGCTATTGTGCCTTTGCCACCTAAAGGATCAAATGCTTGCATTCTTGAGACTGGTTCTTTTTTGCCTTGGCATGTTGCTGTGTTTGGAGCTGTTGCCTAAGATAGTGGACATTTTTGGATGTCATTGCAGGTGTCTTCGTTGGAGTGTGGAAGTTGGTGTTGGTCCTTGTTCAGGTTTGGAGGAAGCCTAAAAGTCTTCGGCAAGTGGGAGATTATTGGGAAATCCCACCTCAAATTTTTGGTCTTTTCCCTTGGAGACTTAGGAGATTTCTTCTTGTTCTGCCCTTTACCGCTTTACCATGGTGGTTTGGCTTGGTCTTCATGGTGTTTTTTTGGTGGATACTGCCTTACCATGCGCGATAAGGCCACCTGCAACTTGCGCTAGTGGTTACCGCCTTACTGTGTGTGGTGAGTTCTCTCATCGTGATGGCACGGTAAGGCCATTAGCGGCCTAGCTCGGCGGTTACCGCCTTACCACTAGTGGTGGTCCCTCTCACCACGGTGTCCACAGTGAGACCGCCAATGGTGGGCTCGGTGATTACCACCATATCGTAAGCCGTGGTTCCTCTCATCACGGTGTCCACGGTGAGACCGCTAGCGGTTGGCCTGGTGGTTACTGCCCTACCACGAGGTGGCCTAGTGGCCCCTGCAGTAGTGCGATGTGACCACCAGTGATTTTCCGGGTGGATACCTTTGCATCACAGTAAGGCTCGTTTAGCTCGATGATAGTTTGAGATGGATGAAGGTGAGCTCACCACCATACCGCGAGGTGACTCAGACAGGGGCGCAGTAGTGCGGTGGTGTCATGGTGTGAGCCCGGATGGCTTACCACCATACTACGAGGTGGGTCGGATAGGGCAACGGTAGCGAGGTAGAAGGCTTAGTGAGCTCGGGCGAGTTGACCATTGTACCGCGGTTGGGTAAAAGGAGGTCAACAATTGCATGGTAAGAACTTAGATGAGCTTGAAAGTCAGTTGACTGAGCTAGATAGGTTTCACCGACTGTTAGAAGTAATGAACAAATTGTTTGGCAATACGTGGCAGATCTTTAAGATCTAATTGGCAAAAGTTTTATTTCCTGATTATGATTGAGCTGCATTATTGAATGGAGGTTGATAGACATGCTTGAGACCGATTTATTGTTGCGCGGCTTGATGCATGTTGAATAAGCGGTACACGTTATCATAAATGGAAAGCTTGCAGATGGATAATTTATTTTCTTGATGACCGTTGCTGACAGGGATGGGCTAAACTGGTATGCACATGGTGTAAGATTATAAGTAATATGGTGTGCAGTTCGATGAGGATGATGAGAAAAAAGAGAGAGAGGTTGAGAGTGTTCGAACGATATTTTACCATGAACACTTAGACTCTCTGATCTACAAGGATGTGAACCCATGGAGGACAAGAAGCTGGGCTGGCTATGAGGCTGGCTATGACAGTTATTTGTGAGGAGCTGAAGGGAATCTACATACTATGTTATGAGGACATTATAATTGTGTGAAGATTTTGGTTTATTGTTTCCTGTATTCTATAGATGAACAAGATGTAATCTCCTAAAGAGCATAGCTCTTGTTTTATATTGTAACCGTTTTAGTTACTGAATAATACATGTGAGCTGAGTGTTTTGGAGGGTGGGTTTTTTACCCGAAAGGGTTTTCCCCACATAAATTTGTGTGTTCATAGTTTTGTCTTTCATTGTTGTCTGATTCAGTTTCTTGAATCTATGCTTGTGTTGAATCTATTTTAAGTTGAGCATTTACTTTTCTCAGAGGATCAATGGGGGATCAACTGTGCCTGCTTTCGCTTTATGGCATATTTTTTTGTATCTTTGTTGTGATTTAAATGAAACAACTAAGGCACTGTTGTCTTAGATGTTGATCTATGATGACATGACCGATCTCATATCCCCAACAAAATCACCCAAGTGGGAAAATGAGTCCTGAATTAAGGTTTTGAAACTTGATTCAACAAATTCTAAGTTGATCTTAAGGTTCCTAGGTTGTATGCTCAAATGACTATTTGCAAGTATAGTTTTCTAATGAAATTGAATGATGCAAAATATAAAAATGCAATCTATATGCACTTTTCACTAATGCAATGTTTAGAAGCCCTAAATGCAATTCAACCAATGCAAAGTTAATGCAATCTAGATCTAGGACTACAATGTTCTCCAAATTAGAAATTCAATCTTCCAAATGTTGGGTTCACCAAAATGAGCCAAAGGAAATAGGTGTCCGCCTTTTAGGAGAAGGAACTTTCAGACCTATTTCACACTTTATTTCATTAGGAACCTAGATTCCTCAACCAAGTAACTTGATTGAGGAAGGGGCTTTAATGGGTTCCTATTCAAATTGGATTGGGGTTCACCATTAAATCAAGTTTCAAAGGAGAAATGAAAACAGCTATGCACAAAACACTAGAAACATAAGAGCATGAAATTTGATTAATAGTCTGGAATCAAACAAAAAGTTACTTGGAAGAATGATGTAGTCAAATCAATGTCTTTAACTTTGAAGTAATGATTTTTGGAGTGCATTGGGACTGATACACCAGATTGGGTGATTTAGTCCTGCTACAAGATTTTGGGCAGAATATGGAATCTTCTGGTGACTGATCAAGATCTGTAGAAAGATGGAAAAAGGGGCTATATAGGGACTCATACGCTACTTAGGGAAATTTAGTCCCATTACTAGGGTTTGACTGATATTTTGGTAGCCTCTAGTGATCTTTTGTAGCTTTTGTATTGTTCGATCTTCAATTTTGAAAGTCCGAGTTATGGTATGTAAATGAGATTTCATGAAGATGACAACTTCTTGACAACTTTGACAACTTTTCCATATTTTTCTTCAAACGATCTTCAAGCTTCAATTCACCTAGATCTGCAAAGACACATAAAGAGGGAAAATGTTGTTTTGTTAGGGAATGAGGGTTTTCCTTGGTCAAACCCCATTTTGGTAATTAAACCTTGAAATGAAATGAAATAACATGAAGGAATGATGAATGAACAAATGAAATGTTGCAACTCATCAAACCCTTGCGGTGAAGGTTGCAAACTTGTGTGAAATGGCTAGCATGAATGTAGATCTTCACTCTTGATTGAATGCTTGCTTGAATCATAAAACCTACATCACAAATGTTAGCTCACAATCACACATGATGCATTAAGAATTTGACATGATTCTTGAAGCTTGAATGTAGCTTCAAATGGTTAATAGTTTTCTCTTGAATTCTCTTTTCTCTTGAATTCTCTTGTAAAATGCTCACTTGAATTTGCTAGCTTGTTCTTGTCAAGAGAAATTATGTGAAATAACCTTGTATTTATACTTGTTTATGCCCAATTTCCTGAAATTACAACACTACAAGATGACATCAGATCTCGGATAATAAAATCCCATAAAGAATTTGAATTAAAATTGGTCTAGGTTAAAGTGGGACTCATACGCCAAGTTGGGTGTATAAGTCCCAATGGCTTAAACCCATAACACAGATTTCAAGAAGTGTCTTGTTCAATGCAATATTTAAAAGTAGGTCCTGAGACCTAGGTGGGACTCATACACCCAAAGAGGCATATGCATCCTAGATCCATAGATCTGGAACACAAACAAAAAAATTAAATTATAATTTTCCATTTGTTAAGTGTCGGGATTATCCATAGAAAATGCATTTAATTAGGCTTGTGGATGCAAAATAACGTCAATTAAGGCATAAATAAACCAAAATTTAATAGGGAGGACCCAAAAAAGTGTGAAAATGTAAAGGGATACATTTTTCTACACTACAAGGATAAATCAAAATCATCCTATAAATTGGGTTTGACTAGTTTCTTAAAATTTGGCCTCCTTGCAGAAGAGTGAATAGACATCTCTACTAAGTCATGGTTTCCTAATGATGGATTTTTATCATGTTTCAAAAGTGAAATGTATCCTATGGAAAACAAAATCTTTCAAATCATGGGTTACAATGGAAAAGGGTTAAGCCTTCATGAGCTAGGTATTCTAGAACTAGTATTAGTATATAAAAAATTTAGATATCAAGGTCTTGGCTACACATATCCAAGCAAGCAGTCTAATGGTAACAACTCAATGATAGTTAGGGAAACCTCATCCAATGAAAACATCAAAATAGAATCCATCCATGTGTAACTCTTCCATGGATCCTCCATTCACCCACATTCTACCTACTTAATCCATCCATATCACAACCTACATCCACAACATTCTAGACCCCTTGATTGGGACCAACAACATCATGCATCATACAAAGTGAAGAATTCCCATGAAGTCAAACATTGCTATAAACTACCAAAGAAAAGTAAAATGAAAACTTCCTTTAAAAATAATAAAAAATATAAGAAGTGATATGTATCCAAACATCAAGAAAAAATAAAGAAATTAATATGGATCTCAAAGAAAATAACATTGATGAATCTAATCAAAATGACTCATCAAAAGCGATCCATAAATCAAAAGTTACATATTACATACAATAGGTGTGCACCACCTTCACAATTGTTATGTAAAAATTCATTGTCAAAAAAGAATATTGGTCTGAATCCTAAGATAAATCCTAAAACCAAATCCAATTTTACCACCCAATCCCAACATCCCTCATTCCAATTGAGACCTCAAAATAGTTAAATCAAGAGTCCATCAATCCACTCCAAAGCACCACTTATCACATCCACAATCTAAATACCAATCCTCACCTCCACCATCTAAATCCAATCAAAAACTAAGAATCCATCACATCTTAGTAGCACACTTTACCATAAGAGTCATGATGGAACTCTATCAAGAAATTTATATTTGTACAAGGCCAACCCAAGTATTATAGAGCATCATCATAATTGTACATTATATAATAGTGCAAAGATCCCAGAGAAAAAATTCCATAAGGTAGGATATTATTGGCATGTCATAACTAAACCATTTATATGAGATAAATTATCAATCCTTGCACATGGTACATAAAATCCAAAATTACAAAAAATACAAAATTCAAAAAATTCCAAAAATCTACAAAATAAAATAAAATAGTAAAGAGAACTAAATTCATCCAATGGTAAAAACCGCTTCTTTTGGCACCTTGGTAAAATACCATGATGAAAACCCATTCATGAGATTCATGTGTAAATCAAATAGCTATGTGAACCTTGAAATTAGGGGAAATTTGTCTCATCCATTCCACCATCCTATCCACTTATCATGTCATTCCATTATACCCATCCATCATGTCTATTTAGCCATGCCTCATCCATATTTCTTACTTTCCTTGGTCTTAACAATAATTGGGGGCACAAGATGTATATTTTGGAAAACTCTTGACATAGCCATCCTTTGGCCACTCACCATCTATGATCTCTTAATTTCCTAAATGGTACTACCTAATCCCTATCTTGGATCAACACATGTTAATCCTATGTGATGTAGTCCATCAATCCATATCCTCTTTGTTCTATCCAAACCATGTTAATCCTTGTCTTTAGGCTTGGTTTATCCCTTTCCATTGGTTCCCCCATCACAATGACAAATAATAGAAAAATATTATCCTCCAATATCCCAATTTATAAGCATACTCCACAAAACACTTTATCCATGTTGAAGCCCTTAAATTCAAACACACCCCATCCAAAAAAACAAATAAGATTTATTCCTTATCTTGCTACAAGTTGTGTTTAATCTCCAGTCAATCTAATCAATCATCATCGAGATTTTTTTCCCAATCCTTGTACTATTTTTAGGATGTGTCCTTCCCACATCAACAATGCTATCATCATCATCAATCAATCAATTAATCAATCAATTTTTATCTTGACCAAGGGAAAAATCTAATCCAATCCTCATAATTAATCCTTGGATCCAATCAAATCCATCCCAAACCCATCCATCCATTCCACACACCCTTGGCTTCAACATGTCATTGGATACCATTTTTTTTTTATGTATTTGATTGCTTGATTTTATGGGTTTGTGTTTGTTTGTTTCCTTTAGTCTTAGTTCTCCACCAATCACACTGTCACGATCACCTTCATCATTCACATGATGGCATGCTAATGATATGAATATTTGGATCACTATTTTATTTTCAACTTCTTTGTTAATATGTCAGTCCATATACACATGACACATTATCGTCATGGTCTCTTATATCATAGTGTATAAATGCTAAGTGATACAAAAAAATAAAGGTCGCTCCTTGCAAGTGAAGTTACTATGAAAACATGTATTCTATCCATTTATCCATAATCTCAATCATGTGTAATTTTGTTACATTACATCCTTGTGAGATTTCATTATCCAACATGTACATCCATGCCAATCCAATCCAATCATCCTAGAAAAAATAGTCTAAATTCCCAATCATCAATCAATCATTTAGTCCTATATTCATAGCATGTACACCATCCCAAAATGATCTCTCAAGTTTCCTTTTATCATTTATGACACATATTGTCTTTTCAAGATACCTATTTGGTTCCATTTCACCCAACATTTCTTTTGAGGGGGCATCACTTCCATCATCATCCTTAAGAAATTGGGGCAACTTTCCATTGGAGATTCATTCCATCCCATCCTACTTTTTATTCTTCTTTGATACAACACCACTTAGTCACATTGTATCAAAGAGGGGAAAAATGTAGACACCTAAAATATTCCCTAGGTCTATTCATCATCACTAAACCTATCATCTAGACCCTAATCAGCCAATTTCATCACCTAAGCCTGCATCTCATCACCTAGTCTTAATTAACCTAAGAAATCCTTTTCACCTAAAGTCGGTAACTTAATTAAATAATTATATTATATAATTAACCACCCTTTTCCATCTCATCACAATAAATAAATAAATAATTACATATTCCACCTAATATCCATCTCACCGCGTGGCTAAAATAATTAAATAATATTATTATTTAATTAAGCCATTATTTTCTCAAAACTTTCCAAGAATAATGGGGACCTAAGAACACTTGTCATTGTGCTCCCAATATTCTCTCAACACATTCCAAGAATATTGGGCACCTAGGACCACTTTTCCTTATGGTCCCCTTATTCTCTTAATGCATCCCAAAGTTATAGCCCTTTAGGTGCACATGTCCCTAATTTCTCTCATCCTCACAACTACTTACTAAATTTGGTAAGTCAATCCTAGCCATGCACATTCTAAATACCTTCATCTCCACCCTTCATCCTCTCCTATATCCTAGTAATTTCCTCTCAACAATTCTCCACCCTTGATATCATAACTAGATTTTGGCCATCCATTCCTCATTCAGAAAATCTATAAATTCAAGCACTCCATACTTCATTCTCATCCATTATGACTCAAGCAAGGTACATATTTTCAATTTGGTGATATTAAAGCAAAGAGAGCATCCAAATTCCAATACATCAAGGAGAAAATAAAACACAATGTAGATTATGGTAATATCTTATATTTATTTTGATGTTGTGTTTTGTTGAACCTTTCTTTTGTGTTCTTTATCTAAGGTTTGTGATAGTTTAGAATAAGAATCTCTTGAATTGTATTTGGTTCTATTTTCATTTCTAAATTACTCACTCATAGTTCCTTAGGAGTTTTCTATGTCTCATGGAAGAGTATTAAATCAAAATTAAATGGTGTATGATATCATCCTCTTGAATATTGGACTTAAGCAAAGTTTGATACTAGTATATTTGGTATCAACTTCAATGAAATTTGATATTGGTATTCAAGCATCAAACTTTAGTGAAGTAAGATATCACCCATTTTATATTAGACTTCAATTAAATTTGATACTACCTATTATGTAACAAACTTTAATAAAGTATGATGTCACCCACTTTTTATTAAACTTAAGTGAAGTTTTCTAGTGTCAAGTGTCTAACAATAATGAAATTGGGTACTTAGGTTTGGTCCCTAGAAAAGTTTGATACTAGGGGTATTAGACTTGGGAGCATCCTAATTCCTTTTGGGGGCCAAGGAATTTTTGTGACCTCCAATAAAAATGCTAAGCCTTTGTCAATATGTTTTCTATGTGTTGTGGCCTAGTAGGATTTAGAGGGTGGTTGGGTAGAGAGTAGTGAAGGATGTTTCAATTGTTTTGGGAAATCTTAACTTGCCCCCATGCCTCATTTTAGTGTCATCCATGGTGTTCTTGTTCATGGTGTTTGATTCTTCCACTTGTGTCACCATGCCTTGCACCTTGGTGTGTGTGTCAAGTGTATCATCTTAGGTTTTTATGACACTTTGTGCATTTTTTAATGTGGAGCGATTTTCTTAATGCCAGTTTTATTTCACAAAAAAATGTTGATCTATTTTTTTAAATAATGTTCTAGGTGTATGGATTGGGGTAGTAAATTTGGTATTTATTACCATGTTGTATCATTGGGATCCTTGGTTTATATAATTTTGTTGCAAGGTGTGTGCCCTTGGTATCCTTGTGCTATGCATCACAACACTCGGGTTCATGACATGGCTTAACCACCTCCAGTGGATTCATTAACTCTGGCAGTTGTATCAAGCATTAACAGGTCAATATTTTGGTGCAACAATTGGTATCAAAGCCTGGGTCACGGGTTTGAACCCATCCCTTGCACTACATGGATTGTTGCAAGGTGTGCGCCCTTGGTCTCCTTGTGTTGTGCATCATAGTGCTCAAGTTCATAACATGGATTAACCGCCTCCTATGGATTCATTACCTCTGGTAGTTGTATTAGGCATTAATAGGTTGATCTTTTAGTGCAACGACAACCATCTATGCAACAAATTTCCCATGTGGTTGTGTGTGCTTGATTTGTGGTTTCTCAAGTGCTTCTTGTTATGAGACAAATGATCGGTTTTATGCCTTGTGTGCCCTAGTGTGGTGATTTTAAAGGTTTGACATTGATTTGACACTTGTAGTGTGGTTGAGAAAGGCTGCTTCCTAGGTCTTACCACACTTTTAAAGGAAAGATACCATGTGTGCTCCTCATTATGTATGAGCATGCAAGAACCTTAGTGTGTTTTAATGTGTTGTAAGCAACTAGTGTAATTTCTTGGGTTGTATACTTGTGTGATATGTTTGAGGAATGCCTATTTGTGAGGGTTTGGTAGACCCTCGAGTTTTCAAGAAGTTACGTTCTTATTTGATTCCTTCTTGATGTTATGATTCTTAATTCGTGTGATATGGAGTGACACTTGTGTGGTCTTATTTTTCTTATGTGTCTACTTTGGATGGAATGACTCTGAAATCTATTTGAGAAAAGAAATGTTAATGATTTGGTTTTTAATTGAGCATTGTGTACTCTCTTATGTGAGCCACGCATTTGAATATGAAAAGGATATATTTTTATTCATATACATGATATGTAGAGAAACGTAATGGTGTGGTATTTCTTATATAAAAAAATGGCATGGTGTACCTAGTTGTATACATGTTAGGTTTCCATTTAGTAGCATGATGTGCCTAGTTCTATGCATGTTATATACTTGATGTTGATCATGCTTGTTGTCTGGATATGAATTTGATGTGGATCATGCTTGTTGACCTCTATGCTATCATGTTGATCATTCTTGATGGCATGAACTCTATGATGATTAATCTTATTGAATGAAATATGTACAATGTGTTGGTTGTGACTTTTGATTAGTGTGTTTGTGATTCACACTCCCTTCTTTAGTGTGGGTGGTATGTTTGTGCCCAAATGACTATCTCTTAGCATGGTGGGGTGGACCTAAGGGTACCAGGTGGTTGGATGGTATGGAAACCACCATTGGGGATCATATTTCTTGGATATTTCTTCTTGGAGGAGCTTTGGTATAAATTTGGATGTTCTCTCCTTGCTTAGTTTTATCATTTTCATTAAATTATATAAATATATATGTTATCAACATGAGTGCACACATATGCGAAAGCAGAGATGCGTTGCAATCCTGTGTAACATTGGAAAAATTTCAGGTTGTGGGTACCCTATGTTGAAAGTAAACCTCCAGATTATAGACCAACTTCCTTTATGATTTTTTGATGATAAATGATTGTAACTGGATGGAAAAGGGAAGAAAACACTTCAAAATGAATGCATAAACTGAACCTAAAGTGAGTGGTGATTCACCTAATGATGGAAACTTAAACTACAACCTAACTCATAAATGATTTTTCAATATCTCTATTTCCACAACCAAATCTGATAACTTAATCACTTGAATGTTTCATGCAAAGGCTTTGATGAAATATCTACTTCGAAGGAAAACTCTATTTTCACAACTAAATTGATAAATCAATCACATGCACAATGTATAACCTGTGAGTTTAAGTGTAACTACATGCATACATTTATGATAGAGACAAAAAATTAGAGGTTTCAAAATTGAAACATAATAATATTTCAATCAGATCCAACACAATGGCAATGCCTAAAATCTTGAAGGCAAAGCTTTATAATATTGGAAAACAAAAGGAATTTATCTGCTAATAACAAAACTCAAATAATCTATAAAAGCTATTGCATAATCTATTAAACTATAAATGTGAGTTACAAGAAGTCTCTTTGCAGAATGCAAAGGCAAAAAGAAAGAACTAATTGAAAAAGGCTAAGCATTTCCCAATATATACAAAGTATGGCACCAAGAGGTGGATCAAGCAAATAATTAGAAGTGAAAAAATCTCCTTGAAGCCTCTCTCACGAGAAAAAGAGAAAATGCATGAAAAGAGGGCTCATAACTGATGAAAATTGCAAAAACAAGTGGTCAAGCTCCACCTCCCAAAGTGCATGATCAAAATATCTCGAGAACTGGCATGCAATTGAAGCTATGTCATAGGAATCCCCACCATTTACTCCATTTAGTTTTTGCAAGATTAGTTGACTGAAAATAAACTGGACTCACCACCTTCATACTTTGGATAATTTGATCTTCAGTTCACTTTACTTGTATATTTGCATGATGTTGGTAAAAGAGAGTTGTTTGGTAAAATATTAAAGATAATCAGTTTGATTATTTTAATATTTCATATGTTGTAATCCTCCTTTTATTTAAATACATATTAAATATTAAGGAATAAATAGAATATCCCCTTTAATATTTAATATCATTGTTAATTTTTGTGTCAATAATCATGCAAAATACAAGTGGAGTGTATCTTTACTTCAAAATTTCATGAAAATATTTCGAAGTCTATCTCCAAAATTTATCATCAATTCATGGGCTTCATCAAAATCATTAGGTTTATTGACTTAAGAAATTCAATACCAAGGAGGCAATTATTCAAAGTGATTTATTTAAAATGTGAGTCAAAATACTCTCACTCGAATTAGGGTAGAAGAAAAGCTCAAACCCTAACTTCATTCTTCACTTTACCTTTTCATTGAGACAACTAAGTGCTGCCAATGGGTAGGGTTTTATCTCGAATTGGGAGAACTAAGAGTTGACTAAAATATCATGGAGAAAAACTAGAAATAGAGCTGCGACTTCATGCAATCAAGCTTCAAATTGAAGGTAAGTTTGGTCTCTACTAAATAAAACATCAAAATATGTTTATAAACTGCAAAATTTCTGAGAGTGAAGAACATGACCATGTATTTATTTCAATTCTTTTCTTCATTTTGTAGCTATACCTTCATGCTATTTTGCAAGGCTACAAGCTTTATCTCTAAAAATATGGGTTTATTTGCATTTGGATTTCATTTTGGTCTTGAATTCGAATGCTTGTAATGATTGCGGCCTGCATTATTTTATCTAAGTGTTTTTTTGAAACTTCACCATGGCTTTTGTTGGGTGTTTTATTTTGTGAGCTTGAGGGTTTGATTGACCCTATATGTAGGTCGTGGCTTCCATAACAATATTGGATATTTCATTTAGTTGCAGGCCGAGGGTTATAAAGGCCATTCTAGGTGTTATGTTTATTGTCTTGTGGCTCCGCGAAATTGTACATTACGAAGATGAAAGTAACCCTCAGTGATTTCAATCTCCTTAAGAAGAAAAACATAAAACTCGTGGGCTACAACCATGAGAAAGAAGTGGATTTCCTTCATTTCCCTTTCCAACAAAAATAAAAGCATTGTTGTGAAACATTTTCATTATTTCATTCCATGAAGAAATAAGGTGAACTCCTTTTTTAGTTTTGGATCCTCATTTATTTTCATGTTGTTGCCAATACTGTTAATTAACCTAAGACATCCTTTTCACCTAAAGTCCATAACTTAATTAAATAATCATATTATATAATTAACCACCCTTTTCCATCTCATCACAATAAATAAATAAATAATTACATATTCCACCTATTATCCATCTCACCGCGTGGCTAAAATAATTAAATAATATTATTATTTAATTAAGCCATTATTCTCTCAAAACTTTCCAAGAATAATGGGGACCTAAGAACACTTGTCATTGTGCTCCCAATATTCTCTCAACACATTCCAAGAATATTGGGCACCTAGGACCACTTGTCCTTATGGTCCCCTTATTCTCTTAATGCATACCGAAGTTATAGCCCTTTAGGTGCACATGTCCCTAATTTCTCTCATCCTCACAACTA
>CM021104.1:485291977-485382981 GCA_007115665.2 Sequoiadendron giganteum
TTGATTATGAGGTTGATTACAAGGATAACACCACACATAATCTTGTGCTAAATTGTTCTGCACAGGTATAAGCCCTTTTGAAGAGCTGGCATCATTGGGGTTATATGGTTGATTTGGCCTAGCATTGTAATTCCTCCTCTGTCCATGGTAATCATCCTGATAAGGTGGTCTATTTGGCTAAAATGGTGCTTGATAAGGTTTCAAATTCTGGCCTTGTTGGTTTTTAAGGCTTACTAAGTTGTTACTCATAGTTTGCAGTAACTTGGCCATTTGTTGTTGGTCATTTACCAACTGTTGCTAGGTACCCCTAAGGTCTTGTAGATCTAATTTTTTTGGAACAACATTATTTTGTATGGCTTCCTGAAAACCTAAGGTTGGAACATCAGGTATTGTGGAAATAGGAGGTATCTAAATGGGCATTAGAGGATGAATATTTGCAAAAATTGGCATAGGAGGCCTTGGTGTAATCTTACTAGCCTAAATAAGGTTGTTTTCAAATCTAATAGCTATCTCAAATGATTTTGGTAAGGTTACTCCACCCATTGATTGTATCATTAAATAAATATCACTATTTAATGCTCTAAGATAATACAAGAAAGCATGATCTCGTGAAGGTCTTACCATTGCTGGTATTTGGTTCCAGGCTCTTTGAAACCATAAATTAAAATTAGTAATCTACTCCTATGGAGCTCTCTTTATGGTTGTCATTTTTTCTACCAGGGAAAGATGATTTGACTTAGATCTAAAAACTATTTTCTCAACTTGTCTCCTAAGTGATCTCATGTTGCGACAGTGTTAACAGGAAATCCTCTAAACCGTTGGAGTGTTGTGCCTTTGAATGATGCTACTAAAAGCCTCAATGCTACGCTCTCTTGAGTTACATGATGAACTACACAAAGTGAAGCTACATCACTTATGTGTTCTATTGGCATTGTCTGATCCTCATGAGTGAAAAATGGTAGAATTTTTAAGGTAGCCATCAGTATGCCATCGTGCTGAGCTAAATTCAATGGGTTGCCCCATTGAATGGTTCAAACACATGTGCTCTGGACATCTAAACTATTGGAGCTTTGAGATTTAGAGATTGAAGTATTGAAATAGGACGTACAGAAATTATTGGAACATAAACTATGGATGCTCCTATTGGGCTTCTTGAAGGTGAAAAAAATGTTTTGAAGCTAGAAGAAGCTGAATGTGAAACGCCTTGTCTCCTTGGCAATCTGCCTCTTCTTCTAGGTGATGAAACTAGTGGTTCTATTCTAAAACCAAGAGATGTCAATTGATTCCTTGAGGGCCGATCGAGTGTCCTTTTTGGTGTCCTCCCTCTTCTCTTTGGTGATGAAAACTACAAGTATTTAAATGCAGAGGAGCTTCTTCTTGTCTGAACATTTCTCATATGCTACTAAATTTGCAATTAAAACTAGGTAAACGGAGTCGCCAATCAAATATAAAACCTTTAATAGGTAAAACATTGCTATAACTCTGAAAAAAATAGCTTGAAAGCTTTGACTTCTTTCTCTGAAGTGAACTTTAGAGTCCCACTGGGCATGCAAAAAACTGTTATCAACAAGAGTGCACCCGTATGCGAAAGCGAAGATGCTTTGCAATCCTGTGTAATATTGGAAAAATTTCAAGTTGTGGGTACCCTATGTTGAAAGTAAACCTCTAGATTATAGGCCAAATTCCTTTATGATTTTCTAATGATTAATGATTGTAACTGGATGGAAAGGCAAAGAAAAGGCTTGAAATGAATGAATAAATTGAACCTAAAGTGAGTGGTGATGCACCTAATGATGGAAACTTAAACTGTAACCTAACTCACAAATTCTTTTTCATTATTTGTATTTACACAACCTAATATGATAACTTAATCACTTGAATGTTTCATACAGAGGCTTTGACAAAATATCTACTTTGAAGGAAAACTCTATTTTCACAACTAAATTGATAAAGCAATCACATGCACAATGTATAGCCTATGAGTTTAAGTGTAACTACATGCATACATTAATGATAGAGACAAAAAATTAGAGGTTTTAAAATTGAAACACAATAATCTTTCAATCAGATCCAACACAATGATGATGCCTGAAATCTTGAAGGTAAAGCTTGATAATACTAGAAATCAAAAGAAATTTATCTGCTAATAACAAAACTTAAATAATCTATAAAAGTTACTGCATAATCTATTAAACTGTAAATGTGAGTTACAAGAAGTCTCTTTGCAAAATGTAAAGGTAGAAAACGAGAACTAACTAAAAAAATATAAGCTTTTCCCAATATATACAAAGTATGGCACCAAGATAACTGGGAGTGAAAAATCTCCCCAAAGCCTCTCTCACGAGCAAAGGAGAAAATTCATGAAAAGAGGGCTCATAATTGATGAAAGTTGCTGCATAATCTATTAAACTATAAATGTGAGTTACAAGAAATCTCTTTATAGAATACAAAGGAAGAAAACAAGAACTAACTAAAAAAAGATAAGATTTTCCCAATATATACAAAGTATGGCACCAAGAGGTGGATCAAACAAATAATTGGAAGTGAAAAAATCTCCCCAAAGCCTCTCTCATGAGAAAAGGAGAAAAGGCATGAAAAGAGGGCTCATAACTAATGAAAATTACAAAAACAAGTGGTAAAACTCCACCTCCCAAAGTGCATGATCAAAATATCCTAAGAACTGGCATAAACTGAAGCTATGTCGTAGGAATCTCCACCATTTACTCCATTTAGTCTTTGCAAGATTAGTTTAGTGAAAATAAACTAGAGTCACCACCTTCATACTTTGGATAATTTGATCTTTAGTTCACTTTACTTGTATTTTTGCATGATGTTGGTAAAACAGAGCTCTTTGGTTAAATATTAAAGATAATCAGTTTAATTATTATAATTTTTAATATTTTGTAATCCTCTTTTTATTTAAATACAGATTAAATATTAAGGTAATACATAGAATATTCCCTTTAATATTTCATCTCATTGCTGATTTTTGTGTCAATAATCATGCAAAATACAAGTGGAGTGTATCTTTACTTCAAAATTTCTCATCAATTCACGGGTTTCATCAAAATCGTTAGGTTTATTGACTTACAAAATCAATACCAAGGAGGCAATTATTCAAAATGATTTAGTTAAAATATGAGTCAAAATTCTCTCACTCGAACTAGGGTAGAGAAAAGCTCAAACCCTAACTTCATTCTTCACTTTGCCTTTTCATTGAGAAAACTGAGCACCACCAATGGGTAGAGTTTCAACTTGAATTGGGAGAACTGAGAGTTGATGTTGAGATATCATGGAGAAAAACTAGAAATAGAGTTGCGACTTCATTCAATCAAGCTTTGAACTGAAGGTAAGTTTGGTCTCTGTTGAAGAAAACTTTAAAATATGTTTATAAACTGCAAACTTTTTGAGAGTGAAGGGTGTGACCATGTTTTTATTTCATTTATTTTCTTCATTCTATAGCTATACCTTCATGCTACTTTGCCAGGTTGCAGGCTTTATCTCTAAAAATTTGGGTTTTTTGCATTTGGATTTCATTTTGGTCTTGACTTCAAATTCCTGTAATGATTGTGGCTTGCATTATTTTATCTGAGTGCTTCTTTGAAACTTCACCATGGCTTTTGTTGGGTGTTTTATTTTTTGAGATCCAGGGTTTGATTGACACTATATGTAGGTCATGGATTCCATAATAGTATAGGGTATTTCATTTAGTTGCAGGCTGAGGGTTATAAAGGCCATTCTGGGTGTTATGTTTATTGTCTTGTGGGTCCTCTAAATTGTACATTCTGAAGATGAAAGTAACCCTCAGTGATTTCAATCTCCTTAAGAAGAAAAACATGAAACTCATGGGCTGTAGCCATGAGAAAGAAGTGAATTTCCTTCATTTCCATTTCCAATAGAAATAAAAAGCATTGTTGTGAAACATTTTCATCGTTTCATTCCATGAAGAAATAAGTTGAGCTCCTTTTTTAGTTTTGGATCCTCATTTATTTTCATGTTGCTACCAATACTGTTACTGGGTTTTTTCTTTTTCTTTTTTCTTCTATAAAATCCTATAATAGTATGGCACAGTGATGAAATAATCATATTATGACAAGATCATACAAGTTTATAATTCAACTATTCCATAAGAAAATTCTTCCAATTTTGTTGTTGTTAGAGCAATGTATTGCTCTCAACATTTAACTATCATTTTCCTTCTAAATCATATTCGGATGTGATGACTTGCAAGAGATTATTTATGTTATAATTGTATATGGCTACCTTCTATCACCTTTGTTCATCTTTACTACCTTTTCACAATCCTTTGGTCATCGTTCATGATAAATAGTTTCCTTTAAGTTAATGTAATAGATGCAGACAGTTGGAAAATATTTTGGAATCTTGCTCCGTCAAAGATAACATCATGTATGATAACTTATGAGTGTGTATGCTCAATGTGGAGGCACTGTCAGATTATAATGTGGTTTTCCTTGTTGTTCAATGTTGAAAATGAACATGATTATGGAAATTTCAAGGATCCGAACCTTATATGAGCAGAAACTTCCATGCCTCTTTAGCACAATCACTTGATGTTTGAGAATGCCACATATAGGTATGATGCATTTAAGGTCATGGATGTTGTGATTCTTCACATTATGACTACAACTACAAGTTTGCATTATCCATGGCTATCGTAGGATTGTTTTGTGTCTTGAACATTTCATGGAGACTTTTCATATTGACTGTTCCTATAGTGGACTGCACTTATGAGATCACTACCCATGATGGAAATTACAGAGTTATGTCTTTGCATGGTTATTGTTCACTTCATTGGACTGTCTTCACAGTTATAGATTTTTATATTACTGCCCATGTTGCAATATTTGCACCATCTTGTTGTGATTATTCATGCCTAATAAACAAAAACTGATATCAACTATTTACAATGAATCTTTAGCTATTCATTGCTCGTATTGATCTTCCTCTATAGCTTGCACAAACCTGACATTGTCTTGATAATCTATTGCTATAGCTTTAATGGCTTCCCTCTCAAATTTTTTCATTGTGGACTGCTCTTCCTATCTTGGAGATCATTTTAAACAAGGTTGCATTCATGAATTACTACTCTATATTGATTTTTGAAGCTTCAATGAAATCAATGCAGACTCAAACATCCACACCTTCATAATTGATACCATATCATTATGATCTGAATATTTCTTTGTGACCATGTTATCAGTGAATGTTGACTATCTTCATATCATGTTGCTATTTTATGCTTTATAGATCTTTGCATCATGATCATTTCCTTAATGCATATGAGTCTTTAAATTTCATCTACCTTATAGTGGTTGATCATGAGAAATATTTGCTACTTCTTTAGTGTTATGTGCTAAGCTCAATCCTTGTGGGAGCCACATTTTCCACCACACATAACAATATCTGTTGGATGAGATGACGTAATTGTACCTATACCTACACACTAAACAAACAAGTGCAATAAAAATAGTGGAACTCAATGTTCTTTTGATGATTTGATCTAGAACCTCTACATTCATATATTTGATAATGGCTAGGCTGGTTTAATCTAATAATGGTTGTTGATTATATGTATGTTGATAGGATACATGATCAAGTTCATATCCAAAGCTTTAACAGAACTTTTCCAATCAATTGCAGCTGCTTTTAAAGATTGAGTATGAGAGAAGCTGAGGACAAGAAGAACCATCTGAAGACTGAAGAATCAATGATCATCACCAACATTTCCAGGCAATGATTGATATGTTCCTTTTCATGTTTTCTTTGCTTTATTTAATCTTCTGATGTATAGTTTACATCCATTATTGAATTGAATTAATTCAATCAATTCCCACAGCTTGTGTGGGACTTTTAAATATATTTTTTTATCTTCAAAGCATAAAACAACAATGTTTATGCAATCTTGTATGTTCTTTTATTTCAAAATGAATAAAAAATAGCATTACTATGCAAATTTGATAAATCTTCTATTGTGAATCCTTGCATAATGAACTGAATTTTATTTAAGATACTTCATTGCAAATGAACAATCAACATAAAATGAACGTACATTTCTCCTTAATGTAATCACTTGTTCTAGCTCTACCAATTTGAGCTGAGGTGAAAATCTTGGTAACAATATATTTAAGGAAATTTGAGTCCTCTCATATAAATTTAATAATTTAATTTTTCCTATTCATGTATTGGAGAGAAATCCTTGCTTATTGGGAAGTATCCTCCAACTTGTAATAATTTAATGAACTTAGTAATAGATGATTGTAGTATTTTTAAGTGTAATAACCCATCTATTGTACTTAAAAATACCACTATTTTTTTTCTCAATTTTTTTAATCAAGTTATTAGGTGTTCATTCATTTGTATACTCAAATACTTCTATTACCTAAATTTTTCTTACAACTCAATCAAGTAGAGTTGGAATTTAGTTTGCAACTAAAGAAGAAATGAACATACAAATTTCTACTAAAGTTTTGTCATTGCACAAAACATGCTTTCAAATAAAATTTAGTTTTATTATTCAAATGTTCTTTACAACATAAAATTACACAAATTTGCATAGTATTGTTGTCTTTATTTGTTTTACAAAGAAATATGCTCAAATGTCCCACATAATCCATGGGAATGACTAATCTAATACAACATAAATGAAAGCTATACATCTGAAGATAAATAAATGGAAAAAACATAGGAAAATAGGTTAGATCTGCCATTGCTTGAATCCTAGATCCTTGTGTTGATTTTCTCTATCTTCAATTCCTCTTGTTGCTAATCTTCAAATGTACCCGCGGATGATGGAAAGGATGTGGTTAGAGCTTAGGATACAAAATCTCATCATATGTTTCATCAACAAAAATATAACCTAATGGCACTCTCAAATTTTGCAAATTTGAGATGCCTATTTCAAAAAAATTTGCTTCTGCACTTTCAAAAGTGCACCTGAAGAATCAGTCCCGAGTAACCCACTTTGGAGGCTTATAATTTAAAACCTGTTGATTGTCGTGCAAAACCCATTTTCAAACATACTCAATTGACATATGTGAGTAGGCATGTCAAATTTTAGCCTCCCATGATACATTTAGATAGAGTTTTGAAAAGTGAAGCTAGAGGATTTTGACACTACTCTGTTGTTTGCAGACTGTTTGTTTGCGAAACAGCTTCCTATTTGAGTTGGATCTCACAACCAGTTGACTGTTTGGAGAAAATGAATGCTGCTCCATATTATCCATACCTAAATGATTTCGGGTGTCATTTTTCACAGCCTCATGATCTGATTTTCTATTTTTAGCATATCGAAACCAAATGTAGTTTGTTGAGTTTCACATCTGCATTCCTGACAGCTTTTCTGAGTGGTCAACTTTGATCGTTAATAACTTTTGATCAGTGATGATTCAAGCAAATTCCTTTTGCACACATGCCCAAGGTAACTTAATGTTCCACTATGTCTGATGGAAGCTCGCCAGGAGTTGATTTGCTATTTTTGCAAATTGGCAGTTAAGTCAGTTTTAATTGGTGCAGAACAACTATTGTTTCAGAAAAGCCTGACTGAGCAACTTTGCTGATTAATATCCGGTTCCTCGTGATCTTTTTTTCTGAGCTGTCTTTTTCACTATACTTTTGGATCAAATGACTATATGCTCGCAAGTTTTTATCACTTCATGAGGTTGTTTGACCAGTTTCCTAGATTGATTCCTAAGGCAACTTGACTTGTTTTGACCATTTTGCAAAAGTGCAAGAAAACAGTTTCTAATTGCGACCCAATTCAATTTTCAACTTCAGAAGCACTTAGAAATAGTATTGAGTTTGTTGAGGGTAAAATTTGTTTGAAAATGATTTTTTTTTAGCCGGACCCACATGGGGCCCGACATGCTTTGCACAATCATTAGGTTGTAAATGTTGCATGGCAATCTATTGAAGGATATTCCGATTGTGTAATGCATGATTTGTAAGGAACTATTCCATTAGTAGAATCCCAGTTGTTATTGCTATAAGTCTATTCAATTGACTTGAATGAAGTAGTACCATTCACCATAGATAAAATCACAGTGTGCTTCAGTCTTGATAAGTTTCTAAGCATCTACATGATAATTGAATATCTCGAGGCTATTCCAGGAGTAACAAAGATCAAGGAAAAATATAACCCTGCTACATGGATGCTAGAAGCTAGCTTTGTTTCTGTAGAAATTCATCTAGGATTAGACTTTGCAGAGCACTATAGAAACTCATCTCTCTATAAGTAGAAAAAAACATTGGTGCAAGAGCTCAATACTCCACCCCCACAAGAAAAGGAACTTTACTTTCCAACCTAGTATTCTCAATCATTTTCTGGACAATTCAAGTCTTGTTTGTGGAAGCAATGGTGGACTTACTGGCATAGCCCTGACTATAACAGTGTTAGATACTTCTTCACACTTGCTTGTGCTTTACTCTTTAGAACAATATTTTGGAAGGTGGGCACAAAAAGCAGCAACAAAATCGATCTTTTTCTTGTTGCAGGTGCCTTATATGGAGCTATAATATTCTTAGGGGTCAATAATTGTTCAACTGTGTAGCCTGTCATTACAGTGGAGAGAACTGTGTTCTACAGAGAAAGGGTTGTAGGAATGTACACTGCAATGCCCTATGCTCTTGGTGAGGTGGTGATTGAGCTCCCTTACACACTCGGCCAAACAATTATGTATAGTTTTATTGTTTACAAGTATGGTCTGCTTCGAGTGGACAGTCAAAAATTTTGCTTATTTCTTCTTCTTGAACTACATGACATTTCTATACTTCACCTTTTATGGGATGATGACAGTCTCAATTACACCAATATCACAGGTGGAGGGTTCCAGAGGGGTGTGGCCAGACAATGACATGGTGTGTGCATCCATCAGTAGCAACAAGAAGTTAAGGAGAGACCCACACCTAGCAAGAGGAAGGGAGGTGCGCTAGCCTATGGGAAGGTATGGACCACACGCTAGGGAAGGAAGACACATCATGTGCACCAAGCGAGAGGGGAATATGCAACTATGGTGAATGGCACGGCCTGCAAGCAGTGTCTGGTGCACGCATTGTAGCATGGAGGAGATCTTTGAGGGCATGATGGAGGCAATGTTGAGGATGCTTTGCATAAGCAGAGAAGGTAAACATCCATCAAGGGATGAGAGGTGCACACTACAAAGAGAGAAGACCCATGCTATATGTGCATTGAGATTTATGGGTGCGGCCTAGAGTAGGAGGCTCGAGCATTGTGTGCATGGCAGCTACATCTCCAAAGAGTGTAGAGCTATTTGGTGAATGCCATTGCCAGGAATGAGCAAGCAGAGAAGAAATTTAGGGCAACACATGAGATCAACGGTGGAGAAGAGACCTCACCATGTGGCATGATCTCGTACATGATCTAGTAAATGGTGGGCCCGATGGCTCATTTTGCTAATGGTTTCATTTTTTTAAGTTTTTGAATTCTAAAAGTGCCCGATAAATGGTCCAAGATTATTTTAAAGGGAAAATCTTTTAAATCTTAATAAGGCCCAGTAACTTTGACAAAATTTTGGTGTGGGCGAGTGAAATATTCCACTGGCCCGTAGATAGTGGTCTTCACCAAATATTTTATGGGTCAAAGTTTCAAATATTGCCAGCAAAGTAAAAGATATTAAAGAACGAGAAAGGGCTTTCACAAGGTTTCAAATGAAAAATATTTTTAAAAAAAATGTGAAAGTGAATAATGGAATGGAGGTAAAGCTTATTTACCTATTTGTATTTTTCACCATTTGTGTGCAAAGCTTTGGGTGAAGTAAAGTAAAAAATGAACAAAGGATATTCCGAATGGAGGTAAAGCAAGGTATGGGTAAAATATTTTGCCCTAGGGAGATTTGTTGCAAATGAATATTTTAAATGAACATTTAAAATATTTAAGGTGTGTGGGAGTATATTCATTAAAATATAAATGGGTAAAGTGTTGCCTGGTAAAATTTAGATTATAAAAAATCACATGAAAATGGGAGAATGTTTTAAAATAAAAAATTTAAAAAATAATATGAATATGCAAATAAACTACAATAATTAAAAGAGAGCTGAAACAGATGTGCACGGGAAAGAGTTTTTAGAGCAGCTGGATAAAATAATGAGAATCTCCACATGGGCTAATTTTTTGTTGCTGGGCAATGATGAGAAAATGTTATTTTTGAGGGAATAAGTTTGTTGTTGCAAAGGAAGAAGGAGGAAATATTCATTTCAGTTGATCAACGGTAAATGGTACTTCCAAATGGAAATTCCAGATCAAATTTAGGGCTGCTCCTGCTTGCCTCTCTTCTTCTATATCTTCTATTATTCTCTCATTGTAAAGGGTTCTGAGTTTTTGTATTGGGCTGGGTAGATAGAGAATTGTAATTTATGAGTCATGTTTTGAGTCTATAAGCTGTAATTTTGTGAATTTATCAGTAAATATAGCCAGTTTATGCAATTAACATCATGAAGGTGTTTCCACATTCATGAATGTCTTCAGATTGTCTCCACATTTGCACACTTTCAGTCTTGTAAATTCAATAATACAAAGTGTCTTTGAATTTATCATCTCAAATTTATGAGGTTGTTTTGTCTGTTCATTGTTCTGTTTCAAAGAAATGGTTAAAATGCTTTGACCAAGTGATTGTGATTTCAGGTTTGTAGATTGGATTTGATAAGATGAATATGATTGATATCAAGAGAAGGACTGTTGGTGCAAGGCACTAATAGCTGATGCAAAGCATCAACAATTTAAATCCACTGGTTGAAGACTGTTTGCTAGAGAATTCATTTTATGTGTTTGACTCCATGGCCCAGAACTGACACTGATCTATTTTTCAGTTTGTGCATCTCAGGAACAGTTTATAATTGCAAAATCATTCCTATTCATACTATGTTTGTTGTTTGTCCTGCTTTCCAATGGCTAAGAGAGGGTTGAGTTACTGAGAATTTATCCAACTTTAAGGTTGTCAATACTTCCCTTAGTGTATTTGCATTGGGAGTTATCTACTTTATAAAGCAATGTCAGTGTGTCTGGTTGAATTAAGTTTTAAACATTGTGTAGGTTTACACACCTTGGTCCTGCAGAGCCAGAAGTGTAGGAGATATCAGTTTTGAATAAATCTTGTCAGTTGGCCACTAGTCTTTGTGGTTCTTTAATATAGAGATTGGCTACCTCTTAGAGAATTGCAAAGCCTAGCTGGGTTGCATTTTTAAAACATCAACAGAATGGTGAATTCGCTAGGGAGAATTTGAGAAAATTCTAATTATAGAATCTAGCCTTAAGAGTCAGTGCATAGAGTTAAATGATTTGTCATTCTGAATTTGTTCAAGTTTTGAAGGATTTCAACCCTGGAGAAGAATTTGTTGCAGTGAACCTGAACAGTTTTGTAATCTGTGTTGCTCTGCTGGTGGAAAGGAACTCATAGAAGAAATTTTATGTGTAAAGGAATTTCATATTGCTTGAAGTTCAGTCCTCTGTGAAAAGAGGTGGCGACTCTGTTAATAGAACCTGTTGAAAATTTAAAGAAAGCTCCATATCTACAAATATTACCAGTCAGGAAGACAATTTGCAGCAGTTACAAAGTTCCCAGGTATTCTTCACTCTTGGTTTTCAAGAAAGTTGTATATGAAAACCATATTTGAACATATTAGGCAAAACTTGGGTTCCCTATTGATTGATTAGCACTAAAATAGGGAAAGAACAATAATATTTAGTTTGCATACTTCTGAGTTGTAATTTGTAGCCTATGTGCTATGATGGAGAAGTATGTTTGTTTTAAATTTTCCCACTAAATAGATATTATGTGTAAATGAATTTGTATCATGCATTATGGTATTCTAAGATTGTTATGAAAGGTAGAAATAGGGCAATGAATGATCAACTGTAGAGTTGATATGTAAAATTTAAAAAAGGCATATCAAGATGCCTCAATACATGCACCCTAGTATGGTTCCAGATGGAACTGTGGTCTAGGATTAGTCCCAGCCAAATTTTCAAAGAGGTTTCAACATTGGAAGGTACAAAGCTATCAATTTTAGTAGTCTTAGTGGTTACCCAAATGACATTCCAGCTAAAGTCAAAAATAATTTACCAAGGTTCATTGGTGATAAGTCAAAATCAGCAATTAGACATCTCCAAGAGTTGAGTAATGTGATGGATGATTATGAGATTGATCACGAAGATGTGATCATGAGACTATTTGTTCAGTCCTTGAGAGAAGATGCAAGAGAGTGGTTCTCTTATTTACTAGCCTCTTCCATTCATTCATGGGAAGAGTTCAAGGTAGTGTTCATGGAACAGTTTGGAGAAAGGATTAACCCTATTTTGATAAGGAAAAAGTTCATGAACATGGAGAAAGGAAAAGATGAGTTAGTCCCATCTTTTAATCTCAGATTTTCAATGATCATTAGAGAGATCCCAAAGAACATAAGACCAAATGATGTTGAATGTTTGGTCGTATAGTTAGGAGCATTTGAAAAAAAGATAGGTTATCTGTTGAGGGATGAAGAGCCTACAACCCTACTCCAAGCATATCAGATGGCTATAGACATTGAGAAGAAATTGAGATACTCAATGATGAAAGGAAATAGGGTTGTGAGTGTTGGTCATCGTAACACACCTCAGGAAAGTAGAACTCATGGATCAAATAATAAAAGTGTTTGTCAAGAGGGTAGTCATGCTGATGCTCCAATTTCTCCACCATCACAATCTACACAAAATGAAGTGTCTCAAAATGAATGTAGTAGCTGTCTTATTCAAGGAAATCAGAACATGATACACAAGGATGAAAAGAGTGTGTCAGCATATGAAGATATTTGTTGTATGAATGAGGATGCTAATTGTAAAAAATTTACAATCAACACATGTGCAGATCCTTGCAGCAGTAATGAAGAGGAAGATACATGGTTTGATGAGCAAATAAATATGTATTAAATTTTTTCTTGTAATACCTTGAATGATGAAGGAATAGAAGAGATGAAGGCCATCATTCCATGTCATGTCTCGGTCAGTGAAGATGGTACAATTGTTGATGACATTTCTTCTCAACTTAGTGAACAAGACATTGAAGATGAAAGTTCAAGAACCTACTTTGAGGAATCTGAGCATGGTTTATGTAGTGATAAGTTGTCTTGTGATGAGGATGTTGATGAAGGCCAAACTGATTTCTCTCCTAATGATTATGAAAGCTCTTATGAGAATGACTCAGAGGTATGTTCTTCACACAATGGATATGATGATATGGATCCTGATGAGGTCACTTATTCACAAGTGAGTGATCCACTTACACTTGAGATAAACTTGGAATGTAGTTCAAGTTCGACATCAACGAAGCTTGTTGAATCTGTTAATGATGAATAATCTGAGGATGAACATATATGTGTTCAATTTTCTAATCATGTGGATAGTACTACTAGAAGTGATGAAGATGTTGAGGATCTTGTCTATATCTTTGTTGTCCATGACTGCTTGTATGAAACAGAAATGGAAATGTCAGTGGTATATGAGAATTATGATAATGTGCACAGTGATAATGGAAGGAGTTTAGTTTTGAATAATCAATTTGTGCATAGTGACAATCACATGGATTTAGAATCAGCATTATCATCCATAGGTAATGAAAAACAATTTGGTGGATTTGCAGATTGTGTTGACATTACAAGATTTTTTGGTCAATGTGTAGAGAAACCATATGATCTAGATAGTAATGGGTGTGATGTCAGTCACTATGAGATTGAATATGGATCTTTCTTTAATGATCTCTCTCATCTTTATGGTTTGAAAATAAATGTGTTTCCTTTGAATAAGGAATGCATTGGTGAGACAGAGAATGAAGCTGCTCATTTAATTACTAATGAGCAATTTTCTGATAACAATGAGTCTCTTGTTCATGGGTTAGTATGCCTATCAGATGAAATTTTCTTTGCTGGCCCTATTAATCCTGAAAATGATAGCACTGGACATGTTGTGAAGAATACATGTGAAGACCTTGATTTAGGGTTAAATTTTGAAGTCTAAATCTTTGTCTGAAGCATCCTATATGGAATTGCATGATGGTTTGAAGAATGAGTTTCACAACATGTATGAACCTGAGATAAAGAACAGTGCTCATGCATTTGAGGTTGATGTTTTTGATGACTATCATGAGTTGATTAAAGTTGAAAGTACTTTTAGTGTTGACAAATCTGATTTTCAGAATCTTGGAACACATGATAATGTGTTTGAGTTGTGGTGTTTGGATGGTGACAAGACAAGCTATGATGTTTTTCAATTGGAGGGGATACAAATGTATGAGAAATTTTTGCTCAGCACACGAGCTGATTGCATGTTCTTGTTCAACCATGATGTTTCCTTCGAGCATGATCATTCTGAAGGGTTTAATGAATGTGATAAGACCATATTTTCATGTGATCTTGATCACCAATTTCGAGTGTTGTTTTTTGATATAAAATCAGAAAATGAAATGATGAACAATGATGTGGCCTATATAATTTGGTTGCCACTTGATGATAGAGTTGAATAGGGAACAAGTTTTCACTTGCACAAGGGCAATTTGGTATTGTTGTTTGCAAAAATGCAATCAGCAGTGTTGTTATGGTTTGAAAGAGGCAAGCATGGCTTGAGGGAGATCAACTCTTTTTACAGATTGGTATTTGATAGAGGTAAATGTTGATCCCCATTTTTTTCATTAGGTGACCCGAGGTCATCATATGAAGTTGAAAAACAAGATTAAATGAAGGAATAGTTTGAGGGTACCTGTTTGACTCAACTTTTGGTCTACTCACCAGAGATCTGGAATCTCGCTATGCCCACAAGGGGCATACATCCCTAGTCGGAGCCATTGATGGCACTCTCAAATTTTGCAAATTTGAGATGCCTATTTCAAAAAAATTGCTTCAGCACTTTCAGAAGTGCACCTCAAGAATCAGTCCCGAGTTACCCACTTTGGACGCTTATAATTTAAAACCTATTGATTTTCGTTCAAAGCCCATTTGCAGACATACTCAATTGACATATGTGAGTAGGCATGTCAAATTTTAGCCTCCCATGATAATTTTTGACAAAGTTTCAAGAAGTGAAGCTAGAGGGTTTCGACACTGCTCTACTATTTGCAGACTGTTTATTTTGTGAAACAGCTTCCTGTTTAAGCTTGGATCTTGAAACCAGTTGATTTTCTAGAGAAAATGAATGTTGTTCCATATTCGCCATACCTAAATGATTTTGGGTTTCATTTTTTAGAGCCTCATGATCTGATTTGCTGTTTTTAGCAAATCAAAACCAAATGCAGTTTGTTGAGTTTCACATCTGCATTCCTCACAACTTTTCTGAGTGGTCAACTTTGATCATTAATAACTTTTGATCAGTGATGATTCAAGCAAATTCCTTTTGCACGCGTGCCCAAGGTAACTTAATGTTCCACTATGTCTGATGGAAGCTCGCCAGGAGTTGATTTGCTATTTTTGCAAATTGGCAGTTAAGTCAGTTTTAATTGGTGCAGAACAGCTATTGTTTCAGAAAAGCCTGACTGAGCAACTTTGCTGATTAATATCCGGTTCCTCGTGATCTTTTTTTCTGAGCTGTCTTTTTCACTATACTTTTGGATCAAATGACTATATGCTCGCAAGTTTTTATCACTTCATGAGGTTGTTTGACCAGTTTCCTAGATTGATTCCTGAGGCAACTTGACTTGTTTTGACCATTTTGCAAAAGTGCAAGAAAACAGTTTCTAATTGCGACCCAATTCATTTTTCAACTTCAAAAGCACTCGGAAACAGTGTTGAGTTTGTTGAGGGTAAAATTTGTTTGAAAATGATTTTTTTTTAGTCGGACCCACATGGGGCCCGACATTCTTTCAACAATGATCAGGTTGTAAATGTTGCATGGCAATTTGTTGAAGGATATTTCGATTGTGAAATACATGATTTGTAAGGCACTGTTCCATTAGTAGACTCCTAGTTGTTATTGCTATAATTCTATTCAATTGACTTGAACGAAGTAGTACCATTCACCATAGATAAAATCACAGTGTGCTTCAGTCTTGATAAGTTTCTGAGCAGCTACATGATAATTGAATATCTCGAGGCTATTCCAGGAGTAACAAAGATCAAGGAAAAATATAACCCTGCTACATGGATGCTAGAAGCTAGCTTTGTTTCCGTAGAAATTCATCTAGGATTAGACTTTACAGAGCACTTTAGAAACTCGTCTCTCTATAAGCAGAAAAAAGCATTGGTGCAAGAGATCAATACTCCGCCCCCACAAGCAAAGGAACTTTACTTTCGAACCCAGTATTCTCAATCATTTTCTGGACAATTCAAGTCTTGTTTGTGGAAATAATGGTTGACTTACTAGCGTAGCCCTGACTATAACAGTGTTAGATACTTCTTCACACTTTTCTGCGCTTTACTCTTTGGAAGAATATTTTGGAAGGTGGGCACAAAAAGGAGCAACAACATCGATCTTTTTATTGTTGTGGGTGGAGCTGTAATATTCTTAGGGGTCAATAATTGTTCAGCTGTACAGCCTGTCATTGCAGTGGAGAGAATTGTGTTCTACAGAGAAAGGGTTGCAGGAATGTACTCTGCAATGCCCTATGCTCTTGGTGAGGTGGTGATTGAGCTCCCTTACACACTCGGCCAAACAATTATGTATAGTTTTCTTGTTTACAAGTATGGTCTGCTTCGAGTGGATAGTCAAGAAGTTTGCTTGGTTCTTCTTCTTGAACTACGTGACATATCTATACTTCACCTTTTATGGGATGATGACAGTCTCAATTACACCAATATCATGGGTGGAGGAGTCTAGAGGGGAGTGGCCAGACAATGACATGGTGTGCGCATCCATCAGGAGTAGTAAGAAGGTAATGAGAGACCTGCACCTAGCAAGAGGAAGGGAGGTGCGCTAGCATATGGGAAGGTATGGACCCCATGCCAGGGAAGGAAGACATGGCCTGTGCACCAAGCGGGATGGGAATACACAACTATGGTGAATGGCGCGGCCTGCAAGCAATGTCTAGTGGGTGCATTGCAGCATGGAGGAGATCTTTGAGGGCACAATGGAGGCAATGTGGAGGATGCTTTGTATAAGTAGAGAAGGTAAACATCCATCAACGGGTGAGAGGCACACACTGCAGAGAGAGGAGACCTCTGCTATATGCACATGGAGATTGATGGGTGCGGCCTGGAGCAGGAGGCTCAAGCATTGTGTGAATGGTGGCTACATCTGCAGAGAGTATTGAGCTGTTTGGTGAATGCCATTGCTAGGAATGAGCAAGCAGAGAAGAAATTTTGGGCAACACACGAGTTCGAGGGTGGAGAAGAGACCTCGCCATGTGCCATGATCTCGCAGACCCCGCTAGATTGTGGTGATGCCATCAAAATGGCTGCAAGGTGCATGAGAACGCTCATGCATGAAGTGAATGGTGGGCCCGATGGTTCATTTTGCTAATGGTTTCATTTTTTTCTATTTTAAAAATTTAAAAGTGCCCGATAAATGGTCCAAGATTATTTTAGAGGGAAAATCTTTTAAATCTTAATAAGGCCGAGCAACTTTGACAAAATTTTGGTCAGGGCGAGTGAAATATTCCATTGGCCCGTAGATATTGGTCTTCACCAAATATTTTATGGGTAAAAGTTTCAAATATTGCCAGCAAAGTAAAAGATATTAAAGCATGAGAAAGGGCTTTCACAAGGTTTCAAATGAAAAATATTTTTTAAAAAAATGTGAAAGTGAATAATGGAATGGAGATAAAGCTTATTTACCTGTTTGTATTTTTCACCATTTGCGTGCAAAGCTTTGGGTGAAGTAAAGTAAAAAATGAACAAAGGATATTTCGAATGGAGGTAAAGCAAGGTATGGGTAAAATATTTTGCCCCAGGGAGATTTGCTGCAAATGAATATTTTAAATGAATATTTAAAATATTTAAGGTGCGTGGGAGTATATTCATTAAAATATAAATGGGTAGAAGTTGCCTAGTAAAATGAAGATTATAAAAAAGCACATGAAAATGGGAGAATGTTTTAAAATAAAAAATTTAAAAAATAATATGAATATGCAAATAAACTACAGCAATTAAAAGAGGGCTGAAACAAATGTGCACGAGAAAGAGGTTTTTAGGGCAGCTAGATAAAATAATGAGAATCTCCACATGGGTTGATTTTTTGTTGTTGGGCAATGATGAGCAAATGTTGTTTTTGAGGGAATAAGTTTGTTGCTGGAGAGGAAGAAGGAGGAAATATTCCTTTCAGTTGATCAACGGTAAATGGAGCTTCTAGATGGCAATTCCAAATCGAATTTAGGGCTGCCCCTGTTTGCCTCTCTTCTTCTATATCTTCTATTACTCTCTCATTGTAAAGGGTTATGAGTTTTTGTATTGGGTTGCGTAGATAGAGAATTGTAATTTATGAGTCGTGTTTTGAGTCTATAAGCTATAATTTTGTGAATTTATCAGTAAATACAACCAGTTTATGCAATTAACATCATGAAGGTGTTTCCACATTCATGAATGTCATCAAATTGTCTCCACATTTGTACACTTTCAGTCATGTAGATTCAATAATACAAAGTGTCTTTGAATTTATCATCTCAAATTTACGAGGTTGTTTTGTCTGTTCATTGTTCTGTTTCAAAGAAATGGCTAAAATACTTTGACCAGGTGATTGTGATTTCAGGTGTGCGGATGGGATTTGATAAGAAGAATTTGATTGATATCAAGAGAAGGAGTGTTGGTGCAAGGCACTAACAACTAATGCAAAGCATCAGCAATTTAAATCCACTGGTTGAAGACTGTTTGTTGGAGAATTCATTTTATGTGTTTGACTCCATGGCCCAAAACTGGCACTGATCTATTTCTCAATTTTTGCATCTTAGGAATAGTTTATAATTGCAAAATCATTCCTATTCTTACTATCTTTATTGTTTGTCCTACTTTCCAATGGCTGAGAGAGGGTTGAGTTACTGAGAATTTAACCAAGTTTAAGGTTGTCAATGCTTCCCTTAGTGTATTTTCATTGGGAGTTATCTGCTTTATAAAGCAATGTCAGTGTGTATGGTTGAATTAAGTTTTAAACATTGTGCAGGTTTACGCACGTTGGTCCTATAGAGCCAAAAGTGTAGGAGATGTCAGTGTTTGACTGAATCTTGTCAGTTGGCCACTATTCTTTATGGTTCTTTAATATAGAGTTTGGCTACCTCTTAGAGAATTGTAAAGCCTAGCTGGGTTGCATTTTTAAAACACCATCATAACCTACATCTATGATGCATTAAATCCATTGGGAATTTATCACGTGTATACAAGAGAGCCAGAAATTCAAGTCATCACATGAGCACTAAGCTTCATTATTTTATCTAACTTGTTTGTTCACTGAGAGGTACATGTTCATTTATCATTACATGATTCATCTTGTTTGATATCATAACATGTGGAGGAAAATAGGCTTCCACAAGGGTTGAGCCCAGCATGTTTCTCTCTTGTATTTTAAGAGGGATATGAAGTATATTTTAAATCAATAGAGGTGACTTCAGTCATAATAGTCACTACAAGAACTTTCAAGAAGGCATATCATTCAAAAAAGTGGCAAGGTAGCCTCATATGCCATTATGAAGCGATTCAAAGAAAAATATACCACCATTAAGTGAGGACTGAACATGCATAAAGATACAATAAAAAATGGAGGACCAATAGTCTTAGAGCTCAGTGATATCATATCAGGAAAAATACATAGTGGTAGGCATCTAATAAGTAAAGGACGTAGCATTATATGGTAATTTCATCAAGCTGGTTATGTAAAATAAGCTAGAGGTATTCAAGTGTTATCTAGGAAAATGGGAGCAAAAGATAGATTTATTGCTATAAAATGAGCTCTTGAAGGGGCATACAAGATGAACACTATAAGAGAATATATTGGAAATAAGTGAAAGAGGTATGGGCATAGAGTAAGGAGAAAGAACTGATAGTGAAGACAATAGTATGGCTAATGATTAGTGTCTTTCTAAAGAGAAAGAAAAGCTATAGAATCGAAAGGGATGTGAGCTACAGTGAAACCCTCAAATTCTTGCTCGAAACAGAAAAATCCACAATAGAGGAAGAAGTATTTTGAGAAAATTCATTATGGTTCGCAAAGAGTACCCAAAATAAGTAAAGTTTCAAGGCTCTATTTGAGTGTTCTTTTCCCAAAAAAAGGCTACAAGCAACACATAGAGAATTTTAATTTATATGGCTAGCGTTTCAAGCAAATAACCCTCGAGCCTATGTACAACACAAAAGAATAAACATGGAATAAAAGGAAAATGAAATCCTTTTTTCATTTTTTTTTAGAAAGGAGACATTTATAAACTTGATGGACTCATGACCATGAAACCCTGTTGAAGTTTGGATAATAATCATGAGTACCCATAGAGATAATTAAGCTCTATTAAATTGGCATAAAAATAAAACCCAAAAATCTATATCAAATATTGAAGATTTCTACAAAAATAAAAAAATGGTAACCACGACCTGTAACTTCAATCAATATTATCAGAATTTTCAAACAAAAAAGAAGAGTTTTATTTTCCTTCTTTCAGAAATCACAAAGCACAGAGGAAAAATATGAAGCAAATGAACACTTTTTTCAAGTTTTGCAAGAAAGTAGTGGGTTTTACCCACAGATGACTGAAAAACGGTGAAGATTCACAATGGAAAAAGCATGAGAAAAACATAGTAGAGAAATAGTTTTTGTCTTTCTTTCAGTTGAAGTTGAAGAATCATAGTGTTATGAGTTGCAAAGAAATGCTTACCCCATGGTTTTAATTTCTGCTCGTGGAAGAGTTTCTTGTACATAGGAGAAATGACAGGTTTTTTCTTAGTTCTTGCTTCCTACTCTCTTGTGCATTGCAGAGAGTTAGAAAATTTTGTAGCTCAGCTTCAGAGTTTATAAACAACAGTTTTAGTTTCAACATGATATTTTTTTAACTTTTTTGCAAAGGGATTCCTTTCACCTTTCAATAAAAGATAAAGTATTTTCCTTTCAAATTTCGGGTGTCATCATTTATGCATAATTTGATAAAAATTTATTGTGTTCAAATCTGAAACCTTTATTTTTTCTATCTCATTCATAGGTTTATGTACACTTTTTCAGTTCAATCTCATAGGTCATATATTGTGCAAAAGATCAACTTTTTATCTTTCTAGTTGTGAAAACATTGCTTTTATTTCAAGGAGGATAAAGTTGTCAAGCCTTTGTATGAATCACATATGTATTTTAGCTATTCAAATCAAGTTGTGCAAAATAGATATATTGAGGGATACTTGTGAATCAAATTTCATTTTCATAGTCATCTAGGTGCATCAACATCCTTATCAAATTTTGCAATGTGTTGATACTTAAATTCCTAGATTTAACCCGAACTCAAAGAAATAGCAAAAGAAGAGGGTTTAAAGAAACCCTAAGGTAAAATTTATCCTAAGATCAATAATACAAATGACAAGATACCTGAAACGGACCAATCTGTTAAAACTAATTTCTGCTTGATGTAGATTTATCCTACAATCTCACAGAAGCAATGCAATCTTCTAAGGAATTAAATATTTTCAGATCATGAACATTCATCCACACCAACCTTATTTTGCAATTGAAATGAATAAATACTCACAATTGAAATAAGCACATAAATATAAGGTCTAGGCTAACTTTAAACAACAACCCACAATCAATAAGTTGCCAAAAGTATGGACTAGGGATCACTACAAACACTTCAAGCATCTAACCATGAATATTACTGAATCATCTAACCCTAAATCTAACATTTATTCAATATTTTCAAAAGAAATTTGGAAAGATAGAATAACAAGAACCATGCAAGATAAATCAATCCAAGAGAGGCCACCAAAGCACAATGTCTTCAATTATATTGAGTTCATCCAACAATAGCAAAAATTCCAACATTCGGTGTTACAGCATTTGCTTCAGAAAAACTAACTCCTAATTCCAGCTTCTACTTTATCACCTTTCTTGCTTCAAAGTCTAATCCTCTAACTAACTCTACAAAAAGAGGCCAAACGCAATACTTATAGAGAATTTCATCCCAATTAAGGTTACAAGGAAGGTCGGCCACAAAATAGGTCGGCCAAGGAAAAAAAAGAGCTCCTAAAATAAAATAAAATATACTGTTGTATTAAATGCTTGAGACTCTTTTCTAGGTCGGCCTAGAATCTCCAATATAGCTCGGTCCGATGCATGCAAAGGATGAAGAATAAATAGTGTGGAAGCAAAATTTTTGAGGTGGTCACTCATTGGCTAGCCCTTCATCTTTACCTTGACCCATTTTATCTCGCACCTTAATGAAAATCTCCTCTAGGTCGGCCAAAGGTGGAATATTTAATACTTTGAATCTTCTATCAAGGGATTTAATCTCTTCCCTTGATTTCCTGATGACCTCATCCCACTCCACCTTTAGGGTTTAATACTTCTCCATGAATGCAACATATGTGGCTACATCATCAAGTTGGTGCATAATAACTGGACCATCATCAACCGGGGCATAAACCTCATGCCACCATTTCCTCAGGTACTCTCTATTTTTTTTCCCTACTTTTGTACCTTCTTCAATACCCTTTGCCTTATCTATAGAGCTTCATACCATTCCCAGGTTTTGAAAACCATTGAGGAAGATAAAATTCCATCGCCTACAAGCTTCTCCTCAGTATACTCCATGATAACCTTAGTCTTTTGTAGCAAGAGGTCAACATACTCCTTATCTTGAGCTAACACATTTTTCAACCATTCTACCGACCTATGGGCATCTCCACCAGTTGATAAGATATCCCTGATTGTATCATCTCCTCTGGCTTCTACTCCCTGTAACCAGTCATGTGTGACCTGTGTGGTGGTTTTCATATTTTCCAATTAAATGATGGTCTCCTTAGGTAGAAGGCCTACTTCAGATGATGAAGAGATAGATTACAAAGGTTTCATGAGATCTTTCAAATATATTTTCAATCTCTCTCATTCTCCTTCTTCAATTCCTACCTAGCTTGCACCTCCTTGTTTAATCTGCCTAAAATTGCAGCACTAGAGCCTTCAAATTCCTTGACTTCTTGCATCATGGAGGCAAGCCCAAGATTAATGGTCTAAATACTATAGTCCTGGCTAGTTACCTCATCTTTTTTCTTATCAAGCGCATGAGTAGCAATATGGATCACCTAGTTATTTGCCTCATCTCTATCAATCTTGGAAATAACCCTAGCCTTTTTATTTTCCTTTCCCTTTCCTATGTTGGCTAGTAGGTCATCCCAATTTGGAGGGGTATCATCTACAACAATCTACTTATTCTTCAATCTTTCATTGATCCAACTAGGGGCAGAAGCATCAGGTTGTTGTTCGTTCTGTATTCCCTTTTCAATTTGATCCACAGAGGGCTCAACATTTACATTATGCTCTGTTGGAACCTCTTCACTTTTACCTCCTCCTTTATCTTCCTTATCTTGCTCTAGATTCTCATCTTTTTCCATATTATGTTCATCCCCCTCATGTATCGATGCAGGATTCCTTGCAGGCATTTCTTCTTTTCTTGGAGACTTATCTCCCTTATCCTCAACAGGTGAATCCTCATAACTTACCAAAGGAGATTGCATGATTCTTTCTATCTTTGCCTTGGTACTATGGATTTCTCCCTCTTTGAACCCTTCTACATCTTCATCTTGGTGATCACTAATCTTTGCATCCTTGGAATCATGTGATTCATGAAGCGGAGAGGCATCCTTCTATTTTTTTGCAACCTTCTATTGTTTTTCAACATGAGAAGTTATGGTGACATCTTCTTTCAATGCACTACCCTTTGGAGAAGAGTCCTTGATCTTCTAGTATAGACCTATGTCCTTTCTCCAGAACTCTCCACATTCACCACTAAAGGACATGATTCCCCTTCTTTTTCCTTGGAGGTCTCATTCTTTTTCTTTGAAGTTCTTGTCACCTTTCTCCTTTTAAGCACACGGACACTGTCCTCCATAGTAGACTTTTCTTTCTTGGGAATATTCTTCCTCTTTTTGGCAATTGGTTTCCTCTTCTTTTCTACCTCCATCTCAGCTTGGGCACCTTTAATTTTGATTTTGAAGGGAGAATCTACCTTACCCTTTCCTTTTGAATCTTGTTCAGTTTCTTCAGACGTAGAATGGGATTCTCAATCTCCCATCAAGTCATAGGTGTATTGCATGCCCTTATTGTCTAGTTCCCAAATATTGCGTTTGATCCACAATCTAGTGTACTTGAGGATGGGAGCTATGATTTGTTCCAAATCTGTTTTCTCTTCTTCCAGCCAATCAATCCCTCCTACTGATTTATCCTTGATGGGCTCATAATCATGATTTTGGATTACATCCCCATAATCATCAATTTGATCAGGGATGGCCTTGACATTGTACAATCTAATCAAATTGACTGATAGCCTTGAGAAATTCTTCCTTCTAACCTCAAACTCATCTTTGCAATTGGCCCAATAATCTTCAATATCATCCTTGTGGCTGAACTCTCTACTGGCCTTCTTTTGTGCTTCACCAGTCTTATCAAATCTAGGCCTTTTAGAGTGGAATGATAAGCCCAAAGCACCCATTTCTTCCTCAGAATAATGTGGTAAAATGATGGGAGGACATGCCTCATTGCTACCTACCTTGAGATGAAAGTCATTACCAAATCTAATCATGTGTTTATCCTTCTTCACAATAGCATCAAAGTCACATATCTTCCTGGTGACCTCCAAGAGTATGAGATGATCCATCAGATACCTAGGAAGCCTATAAGGATCCCTTTGGAAGCCATCTATCTTGATGTAGGAGAAAGTGGGGAACTGTATGAACCAAGCCCCAAATCTCTTTATCAACTCCTTTGTAGCATCTAATATTTTGATATGCTCTGCACCTTGGAGAAATCTAGTGATGTACATAGTGAATGCATCATTCACCCTCCTATAGTTTGAGATTCCCAAATGAAATTGTGGATAAACTTCATATATGACATCCTGCCCAAAGACACCTCTTGTCCCCAATCCATCGTATTGATGAAATCTGGCCAAGGCATAGACCAAGTAGGAGGTCATGGTGAAGCTCTTTATCCATAACACATTATAGAGTTGCTCATGTATCATTGCACTGATGATGTCTGCCTAGTGATAATCAGTGTTCTGCTCTATCCTCACTATAACGTAGAACATCCAATTGTCAAAGACTCTGCACTCTTCTGGCCCATTACTCTGCTAAGGAGTGTGATTGCATCATAATATTCTAACTTAAACTTTTCCCAAATAGCTATTTTGGAAACTTAGAAATGCCAGGCTTAGGCTTCTCCAACCAAGATTTAATGACTTGTAGTGACTTGATGGTATCCTCTTCATAGTATTTCTTGGCTACATCCAGATCTAGGCCTACCACATAGGATTTGTCAGGTATGTCAAAGGTTTGTGCCACCGAGGGAGGAGAGAAATTAGCCAACACCCTACCTTGTGGACCAATCACTCTTTGTGTGCCCTTTTCATAGTGTCTGGTACACTCTAAAACCAATTCGTAACATTACACTATGGGAGGAAACCCAGCTACATGAGCCAATCTTGAACCCACCAATCTTCTAGCCAACAAAGGAGGATCCTGCACTACCATTCTTGCCTTAAATTATTCATATTCCCATTTTTCCACATTGGTTTCAGCGATTTCTGACCAAATGGAGGTCATCTTGCTCTTTGGAACCTTGCTTTTAATATCTACTTTGATCATCTCTGCCTCTGAGATGGAAGATCCCTTAGTACCAGGATCTATCTGTTTGTTCTTGGTCCTGCCAGCAACTGCCTTACTTGATTTGTCCTGCACCCAACAAAGAACATAATGAATTTCTATTACATAAATAGGATCAAGGTTAGTCCATCATTAGAAACCTATTAATCAACCACTTAATTTGAAACAATGATCAAAATCCCCCCCTAAATCATTATAAAGCATAATTCTTTAAATGTTCGGGATTCAAAGCCACCCAAGGAAATCAGGTCAAGAAGGAATTTTGGGAGAATCCAAGCCAGAAGGATTTTAGTGATTAAAGCAAACATACCACAAATTGATCATCACAAATGAAGAAAAAGCATGAACAATCTCCCTAACCATTCAAATCAACCATGAGACACTAAAATATGTGACGCTCAACTCATTTATTTCTCCAATTCTTCATGTTGTGGAATTCTTCAGGGAAATCCATCAGGGAAGGAAATCCGTGGAACTGGTGTGACTTCGGGTCTTCCCACACCTTTGAAAAAAATCATGGCAAACAAAAAATCAAGGAATTCTGGAGGTGAAGGAATTATGCGAAGGCTTCGAAGTCTCGAAAGTTACCATTTTCGCGATATTACCCCAAATTGATTGAGAGATCACAAATTTGGGGGACTCCGGATTGGATCTAATTCGCCTTGAATCTCTCATGGATCATCCATAAATTCCTAACTCACTCAGGGCCAATCAATGGGTATTGATCATGTCTCAAACTCGAAACCCCATAATTCCACCATGGACGCGCAAAACTAGCTTGAATTCAGCTAACTCATTTCTAAGCTAAAAAAAAGGATCCTTCACAGCCCACACAAGCGAGTTATCACCTAAAAAAACTAGAAATAGGTTCACGAACTCACTCAAGATCACCAACCTAACAAACTCAAATAACCCTAGATCACATCAAGCTGAAACAATAACACACACAGGGCCGAATTCGAAGGTAAGGTCTGAGAGTGTTTGGTGTTACTAGACCAATTGATTAACTAGGGGGAAGAGTACCATCTTGACTCAAAAAAATAAATCGTGAAAACCTCATGGCCAACCCTAGCTTTAAAATGCATTATGCCAAACACGCCAAATCCAAACTCCAAGCATACTCAAGACGTCAAAAAACCATTCACATTCATCCATGAAAAGAAAAGCAGTGAATACATACCATTGATGAAGTGAACTGAGTAACAATGACGACTAGTAGAGAACTTTGATGCCCTAGCAAGTAATCAACAACGATGATGCCAAGAAAATCACCCCCAAATCCAAGAATCCACAAGTCCAATCACCAAATCAAGCCAAACACTCTAGATCAAGCTCCTCAGATCAACACAACACAAATGATAACACATCAATGCCACAAGAATCCCTCAAAATTAGACTAAATGCACACCACAGAAATCACACAACCAAGCATTAATGCCATTGACAAGACAACCCAAGACGCAATTCAGGAATTCGATGAGGTGCAAGAATTTTGGAAAAATCTGGTCGACATGGAATTCCATGAAGGACCTGAATCTTCAGATCACAATGTAAACTTCTCCTGATCAGGTTTTGAAGGAAATTGGGGAATTCTACCCGAGGAGGAAATTCCCAAAATCAGAGGAAAACCCGAAAATATATTGAAACTTGAGATTTTCAATGAATAACCTAAGGGGACACCTGAAAGCAATCAAATTTAGTAATCAAAGGATCCAAGCATCAAAGACTAGAGTGACCAGACCAAGAGAGGGTCCCTACTTTCAGTGGGGCGTGTGTACAAAAACTGCACAACAATTACCCACAACCTGAAGATATTCCAATGTTTCAATAGGATCAACTAAGTCTAGGCTTAGCTAGGGTGAAATCCTGATTGATAACAATTTTTGGCACACTTGGTGGGATTGTGAAGCTCACTTCAGAAAAATAAATCAAATTGCAAGCTGTTGTTATGGTATATACAATAGTATTTTTACCTTCTAGATGTCATAATTTATACCTGGCGACTCTTATCTCTATCTTTTGAAGCAGATCCAGTGCAGACAACCTATGAGAAGATTACAAACAAGAAGTAGCTTTTTACTGTTTAAGTATTTGCAACTTTCACCACCACGGAGGAAAAGTAGGACATTGGGAAAATGTCACAGTCCATGATGAACATCAAGGTCTACACCTCCATACCATAGCCCTGCAAATCTAGTGCAAAGAAATAAAGTACCAATAGTGCAAGTTCAAGCACCAGTAATGGCGAGATAGTTCATATTTGCACCATTTAATGGGGGCAGTGCATTAGATATTGCTCAACATGATGACATACCTATAACAACCCTCAAAAGATTTCCATTTTTTATAGGGGAGAATCAGACAACACCTATTGAGCACATCAAAGTTGTGGCTACTTTTTGTTCAATTCCCAATATCACTACAGAAAATGTAGCACTCAGGCTTTTGGTTGCATCATTAAAGGGTAAAACTTTCCAATGGTTTCTGACCCTTCTAGTAAATTCAATCAGGACATGGGATGGATTGGGTGATGCATTACATAAGAATTTCAAGGATAAATAATATCATCTATCTCTGATGGAGTAGCTAAGTACTATTAAAAGAGCTCCACATGAGCATATATCATTTTTTAGTTATTGTTTTCAAAAGACTTGGGATAGAATTCTAGTAACAATGAAACCTTTACCTCAACATGCATTTCTATATTTTCTTAAAGCTATTAATAATGATTATATTTTGGTAATGATTCAATCTATGGGCGGAAATATACTTCCCAATGCATATGAAATAGTTATTAGAGTAGAAAATGACCCCATTTAGGCTGGTAAAATAGCCCCTAGGCTGCTAATGCCAATTTTTCTTGAGGTACAGTCATCTATACCAATAGCATTACCCCTGATAGTTTTTGTCCCACCTGTTCTAACAATAGGCTATCAAGCTACAACCCATGAAACTATTGTCCCAGCTCAATTTCAGGAGTTACAAGAGATTAAAGGCAGTCAACAAAAAATTAAAAGTCTATTATAGACCTTTGGCAATGAGTTGATAAACCTTAAAAAGCAACATGGTCAAAATCCTAAACCCTACCAAGCACCATATCAACCAAATAGACCTCCTTATTAGGTTGATTACCAAGGACAAAGAAGAAATTATAATCCTAGGCCATTTCTTCCATACAATCCTAATACTACTAGCTCTTCAAAGGAGCTCATGCCTGTGCAAAACAACATGGCATAGGATTATGAGTGGTGTTTTCCATGCAACCAGCCTCACAATCAAAACACTTTTTCTAACGAAGTGCGGAATCAATCTCTCATGGTGTAAAATAGCACTACTATTATAGAGGATGTGACCAAAGAAAGTTATGAGCAACAAGGTCCTTAAACTCAGTAAAATGATCCTGATGTTGCCCTAATGAATTGGCAAGGTAATGAGTTATGTGGAGTTAATCAAAAATAAGGGAAAAACAAATCATATACTTCCATTGCAGCCAATAAAAGGTCAAAGAAAATGTTAAGAGTAAAGTAATTAATTAACTTTACTCTCCTCTTAAGATTTTGCCTTGCACAAATATTAGTCATTTAATAATTAATATTAATTATTAAATGCACTCACCTTTAGGGTTAGTTTTTCCTTTTAGGTTTTGATCTCCTTTTATAAGGTTTGATCTCTTGTATTTTCTTTGATGCTCTATTTCATTTTTCTGGAATACATCTTGCACATTGTGAGAGCCAAACCCTCGTCTTGATCTCTCTCTTTCTCTGTGACAAGTCTTTTACATGCAGGTATTGATCGGGTTCTGTGGATTTGCATTTCTCAAATCCTACATGGTATTAGAGCCAGATCTGCTGCAGCTTGTTCAATTTTTGAAAGGATTAGATATCTAGGTTTGGTTGCATCAGATGTGTGTTTGTTTTCTAGTTTTTATTTAGAATAGGGGTTTTATTTTATTGGTGCACTTTGAGCTCAAACGGACCTCACCGTTGAGCTCGCAGCATCCAAAAACCCCTATATTGATATAAAATTTATCAAATTTGGCTTCACGGCGTTAGATCTACGAGGGTTTGATGTTTTTTGAGGGTTCCTGATCCAGAGCGTACCTGCAATTTTAAAGCAATTTCAGCCCAAACGGACCTCACCATCACATTCAGAGCACCCCAAAACCCCTAAATCGACTATCAAATCGTCGAAATCGGACACAGTGACTCCGGGAGGCAAATTTTTTTCATTTCTGGGTCGTACGGCCTGGTACGGCACGCAATCCGAGATTTTTTTTTTTTTAAACAGAGTTATGGGCACCGCCATCAGTTAACCGCTAGCGGTTAACAGATAGCAGTCAATGCTAGTGGTTAGCCTAACCACCAGGCTTAACCCTCAAACCTTTTTGGAGCAGTTTTGGTATTTTGGCCATAACGTTTGCATACGAACTCGGTTTTTCAAAAACAAAATATTATTGGAAAGCTCGTTCCAAGCCCATTCTGATGGTGTAGGAATTTATTCCAAAATATTCAGTTTGCATGCAGTTTTTCATAGTCAAAGTCAGATGATATTTTTGCACTCTAAGGGGCATAACTTGCTCGTTTTTGCTCTGTTTTTCGAAAGCGAATAGGCATCGGAAAGGTGGTTCTGTGATCTTTCCAGATCTGTAGTTTATTTCACCAGAAAATTCTTTAGGTACACAAATATTTCTCTCAACCAATTTCTGCTTTCTATTGTTTTCTGGCTTTCAGTTTGTATTGGGGATTGGATTTTTGCATTGTGGGGGGGTGTTTTTTCCTACTTTCTGTTATTTACATCAGAAAAATAGAATCTACAAACACCAAAAACAAAAAACCCCTTCTGCATCTTCTGTCTAGTTCTGAAAGACCACTTAATAATTAAAAAAAACACATTCAGAGTAGTTGAGGCACAGTTCACAGCATGGCCGACATATCTATTGAGCTTCTCACACCGCATAATTATCACACTTGGAAGGGTCGCATGATGACACTTCTTCAGTCTCGAGGGTTATGGTCTTGTTTGGATGCGGTTTAGCCTCCATTGACTCATTCCTTTGAGGTTATGCAGCACAGGAACAATATGGATCAAGCTATGGGATTGATTGCTTTGCACATTTCAGACAGTCTCCTGTTTCATCTTGAAGGGTGTCTCACACCTAGGGCCTATTGGACCAAGTTTGAGGGACTTTTTGGCACTATCAACGAGTTTAGAGCATTGCAGATTGAGGCAGAGTTGACTTCACTTGTACCTGATTCTTTTCCCTCCATTGAGGACTTTTTGATGAAATTCAAACAATAGAGATCTATTCTACAGGGTTGTGGTAAGGTTAAGACTAATACAGAGTGTATTTACCTGATTTTGTCAAAGCTTCATGGGAACTTTTAGATATTCTCATCTACCTTCCATTCCACTATAGATGCCTTGGTTGCACATTTTACCATGCCTTCTTTTGAGGTGTTTTGTGATCGTTTGACACAAGAGCAGGCTAAGATATCATAGTTGGATGCTCTCATAGGATCACCACACCAAGCGTTGGTAGCATAGTCATCTCAGGGGAAGCAGAAGTAGAAACAGAAACAGAAACCACAGACCACAGAGCATTGGAAGGATTCTAGTTCACAGAAGACTTCTGATTCACCTTCTCCTAAGGGGGAATCATCAAAGAAAGATAGACCTAAGTGTGCTTATTGCACTAAGCTAGGACATGATGAGTCCAAGTGTTATGATAAGAAGATAGATGGATATGCAAAACAAGTTTCAGATTTGACAGCTCTTCTTGAGAAGAACCATATTCATCACTCTTCTTCATCTACTTCAGGCGGGTCTTCTTCTTCACCATCATTCCAGATAGATGGATAGGCCCCACATAAGGGTCATGCATTATGTGCAACCACCAGTTCACATTCATCTAGATGGCTACTGGATTCAGGTGCTTCACACCATATGGCATCTTCTCAAGACATGTTCTCATCTTTCGAGGCTGCATCCTCACCACACATCTTGATGGGTAATAACACTTATATGAGTGTATGTGGGAAAGGTTCTATCGATATTGATGACGGTACATTCAATGATGTACTATGTGTTCCATCTTTGTCCACTAACCTTCTCTCCATCTATCAGATTGCTCACAGTGGGACAGGGAAGACAGTTGAGTTCACACCTGATTCAGTGCACATCAGAGACATTCAGACTGGCAACATTGTTGCAATAGGGACAGTTGATCATTCTTCCCGATTGTATGCATTCACACACTTTGGTCCACCATCTCCCTCTCTTTCTACAAGAGAGCATGTAGTATCTGAGGAGAAGTTCGATCACTTGAACTTATGTGTTCTTCCATCTATTCATGAGACTAGTGTTGAGACTTCTACACCTCTTCCTCCTATTGAGATCACATTTGTTCAGCAGGATACCTCTTTAGTTGTGACTGACATTGTTGCTCCACTCATTAAGGCATCAAGTGTAGTTGTTGAGGCCATATATGAGGATATACCTTTCCTCACAAGTGACAGATTCAGCACACTTGTTATCCCTTCTTCATTGGAGATTCCATTTCAGGATCATCTTGAGTTGTTTGATTCACCATTTTGTTATTCATACACTCATGTTGTTGTTTCATTCTTCAGTGCACATCATCCAGGACTTCCATTTTCACCTCAGATCCAGGGATTTCCTCTTCTTCGACCATTGGATCTATTTCTTCCTCCGAGGCGACACATCGGTTTGATCATTGGCATAGGGGTTCTCTCATTCTGGGGGGGCTTTGGAGTCTCCACTCTCTCTCATGGGGGGGTATCTGATTGTATATCTGCATATGTTCTTGAGAGAGTCTCTTGAGACATTTCATTTGTACTTTCTTTTTGCATCTTTTTTTGGAGAGGAGTTTTTTCCCACTGGGTTTTCTCCTTTTCTCCGTTTCATAGAGATTTCCTTGTACTTGGGTACCTGATCAGGCCTAGTTGCTGGGACCCAATTTTACCTTCATGCATTTTAGTTACTTTTGCTTTCTTGCACTAGTTTGTAGCTGCACTCTTGCTCATCTTAAGGGGGGGTGTTAGAGTAAAGTAATTAATTAACTTTACTCTCCTCTTAAGATTTCGCCTTGCACACATATTAGTCATTTAATAATTAATATTAATTATTAAATGCACTCACCTTTAGGGTTAGTTTTTCCTTTTAGGTTTTGATCTCCTTTTATAAGGTTTGATCTCTTGTATTTTCTTTGATGCTCTATTTCATTTTTCTAAAATACATCTTGCACATTGTGAGAGCCAAACCCTCGTCTTGATCTCTCTCTTTCTCTGTGACAAGTCTTTTGCATGCAGGTATTGATTGGGTTCTGTGGATTTGCATTTCTCAAATCCTACAGAAAATATTTGTTGATTTAGGACATCAAGATGATAAGATCTTTTAACAATCAGATAAAGGCTAGCAATAGGATAGTAAGGATAAAAATCAGACTCCTACAACTCAACATGGTCAAGTTATGCCTTCAACTTCTCAAAATGTCCATATTTTGCCAAGGGGTCAGGCACTAGCAAGTAAGGAATAGCCAAAGGCCCAATCTCAGCCTTTATAGTCACAAATTGAGGTTGTTGTTTCCAAAGGACAATAAAAGGTTAGTGTTGTAACATTTATTATTGTGGATCATATGAAGAAAGCTACCGTTAGTTTGTCAATGATTGATGCTTTACATATTCCTAGACAAAAATATTTATTGCAAGATGCTTTAGCTAAGATTTAAATTTTTGATGAGTTTAGTAGAGAGAAGCCTAAAGAGTGCTTGCAAATAGCCCTGAAACCAAGAGTGAGCAGTCAACTCAAGAGGTGAAACCACCTCCATTTTATGTCAGTTTGATCATTGGTGAATATTTAGTGCACAATTTCATGATTGATTCAAGAGCAAGCAACTTTCTTATGCCTAAGAAGCTAGTGGATAAGCTAGGATTGAATTATGAGCCATTGTCAAAGGGAGTAGTTTAGTTAGATGGTACAACCATTAAATTTGTTGGAGTTATCAAAAATCTACCCCTTACTTTACATGCTTGTCCAAACTTCTCAATCCCGCAGGATATTTATGTTGTTGATCTGCCACCTTTCTAGGGACTTTATTGCAAATTTGGGTGGGTATTTGTCATCAGATTGGTCTCATATGTTTTTCAGGACTAGATATGGCACTAGAGTGAACATAAAATTGGAACCACAAGCTAAAGATCATATTGCATCTTATGTTCCTAATCCTATAAATGCAAACCTAGCCATCCATAAGGAAGAGGATCAATCTGTTGGGAATTGTTGGAGATTACTAATATGTGGTTGTCATTGATGTAAACACTATTAGCATTAATATCTTTTAAGACTGTATATGTCGAGGATATTGAGAAAATTGTAATAAAATAAGTTGTAGGTTGCTGGTGAAGCAGTGAAGTTAAGTATGTTGGATAGTTCAGTATATCGATGATCAAAAGTTGCAAATTAAAGGGTTTGTTGACAAGCCTACCTAGTTTATCCATTGAAAATTTAAGAGGTTCGCATAAAGATTTGATCGAGTTATGAGTATCTGTGTTCTGACAGTTTTTATGTTGCTTCAATTGGTGTTCCTAGAAGAAGATAATGTGATTCTAGTAATCTGAATTGATGTGAATGATTCTATGTTTATTCATGATTCTTTTGGATGTTTCTAGATCATGCTGTATTTGTGTTTTTGGTTCACATTGATCAGTGTGCTTGCGATTGAAGATTTTCTCTTGCGTGTTCATTTTTTTGCTCATGGCCGACAGGGTGATTGTAGCGTGTTGTGGATCTTCGAGGATTAATTATTGAAGATGTTTTGTGTTCAAGGATGTTATTTTGGGTCCTCACAATGTTGTGACTAACTTTGGTTGATTCACATTGATAATTATTTATTTTATGGGCCGATATTTTGTATTCACTTTATATTTTATTGAAGCCGACATGTAGATGATGTTATCTTTGATTCCAGAAATATATGAGTGATTGTTTATCTCATTTGATACATGCATGATGTGAAGTGTGCAAAGTGCGAGCACTCTGTGCGAATAAAGTTCAGATCATTTGAAGGGAGAAGTTAAGCGTGAAGAAGAGTGAGCAAAGTCTATGCGCTTAACCGAAACTATAATTAGGCATTAGCATATGCTATTTCCTTAGTTCAAAATCTTTAGATGGATTTAATCTGAATGTAACTATAAGATAGTGTGTCTTCCTTTGGGTAGTAAGCCTTTTTGTATTTGATCAATGATCTCTAGGCAATGTGCTTGAATGCAAGTGCATTCCCCATTTTCTATACTTTTAACAAAGTATAAACTTGTGGATTAACCTCCACCATGGTTTTTCCCCTAACAGTGTTTTCCACGCAAAAATCTTGGTGTTATGTGTGGTTTTGATGTGTTGATGGTTTATGCTTTCACGTTTAATTATCAAATCTTAAAATAAGTTTAAAATATGTATAATCTCTGAGACAACTGATTCACCCCTCCTCTCAGTTGTCTTCCCTTGTGTTGCCAACAATTGGTATCAAAGTAGGTTCCTTGGAAGAATTTTAATAGCTTGACATGATCTGGGATGGCGACATACAAGAAGGATAGTCTGAGATTTGATGGAACAAATTATTCTCTATGGAAGACTCGAATGGAGTGTCATTTGAGATGCATTGGTGAATCTTACTAGAATATTACAAAGCATAGGTATATCATCCCACAGAATGGTCCTTCTACTTCTGCTAATATTCATGAAAATTGTTAAGTTGCAAAGTCTGAAAGGGAAATATGAAACATTGAAAATGGGTGAATATGAGAACATTACTGCTTTCATGCAGAGAGTGAATGAACTTGTGTGTAACATCATATGTGCTGGTGGAATATTGGAAGAATCAGAGATTGTTGCTAAAGTGCTCAGATCCTTGCCTTCTGCATACAAACACAAAGCTGCTACTATTGAGGAGATCCGAACTTTGAAAAATGTAACCAGAGACATGTTGATTGGTAAGCTTACTACTTTTGAGTTAAGTGAGTTTGGTGATGCTCTTCCTAAAAAATAATCCGCATTCAAAGCTACTACCTTTGGGAAAGATAAGCAAAGATGTGATTTGGGAGAAATTTCTTCTAGAAAGGTGTTCAAGTATCAGGAAGAAATGAGAGAGATTGAAGAAGAAGAGAGAAAGCTAGATGAGCTTGAAGCACTTATTGTCAAAAAAGTAGCCAGAGGAGAAGGTAAGTATAAAGGGAAATTGCCTCTTAAATGTTTTTCTTGCAATAAGATAGGTCATTTTTCCTCAAGGTGTCCAGAAAGAGTTCTTAAGTTGAGATCTAACAAGCCTACATTCCAAAGAAAATGTTATTATGTTGCTAATGAAGGTGTGACAGATGACGAATCTAATAAAGGGAATGTAAGTGAACATGAGTTTGTGTTTATTGCTATCAAGGAAAGTAATCCTATACCTATCGATTCTACTAGTTGCATGAATGTTGAGAAAGATCTAGTAGCTAGAATTGAAGAAAAAGACGAATGGGTGATTGACAGTGGATGCTCTCATCACATGATAGGTGATAAAAGTAAATTTGTGAGCTTGGAAAAGTATGATGGTGGTGTTGTAATATTTGGTGAAGACATTGCTGGTGTAATCCATGGCAAAGGATCCATTTCTTTTAATGGTAAGCATAATATTGATGTTGTCCTATACGTTGAAGGTTTGAAGCATAATCTCCTAAGTGTTGGAAAGATGGTTGACAAGGGATATAATTTTCAATTCAAGGATGGATAGTGTAAAATATTGGGGAATTCTAGAAACGTGATTGCATTAGGTACAAAAACAAAAGGTAATATTTTTCACCTGAGTACTGCTAGTAAAAGTTGTCTGATTGCTCAAGTTGATCAAATTTGGTTGTGGAATAGAAGATTATGTCATGCAAACTTTGAAAATATTATCAAGATAAGTTCTACTAAGGCTATGAGAGATCTTCTTAAGTTGCTAAATCCTACTAATACCATATGCAAGGAATGTCAGTTGGGGAAGAAAACTAGAATTTTGTTTTGGAGCAAACAACATTGTTCAAATAAAGTGTTGGAGCTTGTGCATACTGACTTGTGTGGTCCTTCTAGAATCAGAAGTTTACAAGGAGACAAGTATTTCATGTTACTCATTGATGATTATTCTAGATTGATGTGGGTTTCTTTCTTAAGGGAAAAATCTAAAGCTCTAGAGAAATTCAAGAATTTTAACGCTAAGGTTGAGATAGAGACAGGTCTAAAGATTAAGTGTCTAAGATAAGATAGAGGTGGTGAATTCACTTTCAGTGAGTTTAATTCATTTTGTGAAGAACATGGGATAAAGAGACAATTATCTGCCCTATGAACCCCTCAACAAAATGGAGTTGTGGAAAGGAAGAACATGACAGTTCTAGATGATGCTAGGACTATGATGCTAGAAGAAAATGTCCCACATATCTATTGGAGAGAAGCTATGAGTATTGTTGTTTATACTCTCAGCAGGGTACATGTCAAAGGTGATACTGGTAAGACCCCTTATGACCTATGGTTTGGTCATAAGCCTACTATTAGATACTTCAAAATATTTGGAAGCAAATGTTATATCAAAAGAGATGAAGATATAGGAGAGTTTGATGCTAGAAGTGATGAAGGAATATTTCTTGGTTATTCTTATAAATTAAAGTCTATCAGTGCTTCAATAAGAGATTGAGGAAAGTAGTTGAAATTGCTAATGTAAAGGTTTATGGAGACACAATTAGACCATCCAGAATGTATGGATATGATTCAGATGATCAAAATGTCAGTTATGATCAGACTCATAATCAAGTGCAAATCATTTTGGTAAATCAGGAAAGCCAAGAGGAAGGAAGTAGTAAAAGTGCAGAAGAGAGATCACAAGAGCCTAAAGTTCAATAAAATTCTAAGACTCCAAGGTATGTAAGACTAAATCATTTACAAGATTAGATTATAGGTGATAAGAACAAAGGTGTTCAAACTAGGAGAAGAATTGTAGAAGAATATTGTTTGATATCAAAGACCAATCCAAATAATGTAAATGAAGCATGTAAAGATGAACATTGGATGGAAGCAATGAAAGAAGAGCTACTGCAAATTGAGAAGAATGATGCATGGACTCTTGTTTCTAGACCTAAGGACAAAAATGTAATTGGAACTAAATGGCTCTTTCAAAATAAACTGAATAAGCAAGGTGAAGTTATCAGAAACAAAGCAAGACTGGTATGTAAAGCATATTATTAGATGGAAGGAATTCAATTTGAAGAAAAAATTTCCCCTATTTGTAGGATTGAAGCTGTGAGACTGTTTCTTGCCTATGTTGCTTACAAAAAATTCAAGGTTTATTAGATGGATGTCAAGTCAGCATTTCTAAATGGTGAACTGAGTGAAGAAGTATATATTGAGCAACCTGATGGATTTCAATTGACTAATCAGGGAGACATATTTTTCCAACTGAAGAAAGCGTTGTATGGACTTAAACAAGCCCCAAGAGTGTGGTATGCCAGATTCGACAAGTATTTGTTGAAGATTGGATTTAGTAAAGGTATTGTCGATAGTAACTTGTATTTCAAGATTGATCATGATAAAGACTTGATTGTTCAAGTCTTTGTTGATGATATCATTTTTGGAGGAGATGATAGTTTGTGCATGAAGTTTTTTGATGAGATGCGGAGTGAGTTTGAAATTTCCATGATTGGAGAAATGAAATTCTTTTTGGGATTGAAAATTACTCAATTAGATAAAGGGATTTTTATATCTCAGTCCAAGTATGTGAAAGACTTGCTAAAGAAATTTGGTATGGAAGATTCAAAGCCAGTTGGTACACCTATGTTGATCGGATGTAAGTTGACAACATATGAGGATTCTCCTAAGGAAAATCATACTAGATACAGATCCATGATTGGTGGATTACTTTATTTGACTCAAACTAGACCTGATATCATGAATGTCGTATGCATTGTTGTAATATTTCAAGCTAATCCTAAGGAATCTCGTATGACTGCTATGAAGAGGATTTTTAGGTACTTGAAGGGGACAATTGATTTTGGCCTATGGTATCCTAAAGATGATGACCTTACTTTGAGTTACTTTTACTGATGTTGATTGGGTAGGAGATGTGAATGACATAAAGAGTACTAGTGGTGGTGCATTTTCCTTCGGAAAGAAGTTGATTTCATGGTTAAGTAAAAAGAAGAATGCCATTTCTTTATCCACTGCAAAGGTAGAATAAAATGCTACTGCTAATAGTTGTACTCAAGTATTGTGGATGACGTAGATGTTGAAAGATATCAAAGTTGTGTATGATGAACCTATTGCCATATTCTATGATAATTCAATTGCTATATGTTGGGAAAATTGGGGGTCATCTTAGAATGAAACATCTAAGAACAACAGTGCCTTAGTGACTTTATTTTCTTCAAATCACCTCAAAGACACAAACTACTATTCCATAAAGTGGAAATAGGCACAGTGATTTCCCACATTTAGCCTTCTGAGAAAATTACATGCAGACTAAGCCAGATTCGACACCATGTACAGATTCAAAACTATAGAATCAATAAGCATGAAAGATAAACATATGAATGCACAAATTTATGTGGGGAAAACTCTTTTGGGTAAAAAGTCCCACCCTCCAAAAGATTGAGCCATTGTATTATTCAACAACAAACATAATTACAATACAATCTTAGGCTCATGGCCTTTACAGGAGTAAAATATTGTTCATCTAGAGAATACAAGCAACAACATAGATCTGAAACCTTGCACTATTACAATGTCCTCACACGCCATACAGTGAAGATTCATTTCATCTCACCAACCCACATGCATAGATAGCCTTTTGGCTGGCACAACCTCTTAGGTTTACATCTTCTCAGTTTTGTGTGTCTCAATGTTCATGAATATAATGCTCTTCACATACCACTCGAACACACACACTCTGCTCGATCAAATTTCACATCTTAATCAACCTCATCTCTCGTGCGCATCCAACCAACAACCATCAGGGTATTTAATTACCCAACTGACAAGATTCCACCATTCTCTGGAAACACCGCCCTGTAGCATGCATTGAACCACCCAACTTTGAATTGGATTACAGAGACATACCAAAACTACACTCTATCAACCCTGCAATTAATCGCTACCAAAGAATAAAGCTTTCGGCCAGTCATTATTGATTTACAATAGAAATGTAAAATCAATGAATAATATCACACCATGTGTGGTAATTCTATTTGTCCATCGCTTTGAATGATGCGCAAAACAGTTAGTTCGGTTCAACTTCCACAGCAGACCAACCGTCAAAAATTGCCCAGGTGACCAAACAACCTCTGAGCATTTTCCATTCAAATACCGCTTGCTGTGGACATGACCCACCAAGACACACGTACACTACTAGTGCAATTTTAGGGAATCAAAAAAGCATCCACAATATTCCCAATAAGTTTCCCTAAAATAGCGACACGTGTTCAAACTCCGCACACCCCGCATGAGTCACTCGAGACCCACCACATGAGGAATAGGACTATCGAACACCATTGATGAAGTCGCCAAGTGTCAACCACTCAGGAAGTTCCACTCACTTCACAAGATTCTGTCAGTACTCACCACAACTGAGCATGGAATAAAATGAGCACCATTAGATTAATCTCATCGCAACCGTAGATCAAGATCACCTTTAACAAGCATTGGTCCATCAACGTAGCCTCATGAAGAGTTCCACCAATGACCCCAACTCACACCGATGGAAATAAACCACTAACACTAATCACTCATCTCGACAGAACAAGTTACACCGACCAACAACCAGAACATTAACTGCACCCATCGAATTGATCAACCCACGCGATTGAAAATAGCACCCATAGCTCATTCTATTCCATCCAATCTCACATACCTCAAGGTATCCATATTAGTAAAATCATGCCAGCAACACAACCAACCCGTCAACTGTAGATACAAGCACCATGCACAAACCAAAACACATCCAGGTACTCCCATTGCATGGGTAATGCCAAATCTGAAAGATCAAAATCATAACAAGTCTACCAATAACAACACCTAGAAAATGTAACCATGTAGTACCAAGGAAATATCCACAATGATATACATAACCTATAGCCAATTACTACAAGAATCATTTCTCTCAATAGTCTTCTAGAGCTCTTCCAAGTTCTTCAAAACCCAACATAGGAAAGAGATAAAGAACCTCCAAGTTACCACTCAAAAACTTGAATCAAAACAAAAGCTTCGACCAAATCTCAAATCAATGTAAAAAAGAAGTCAGACTTCCAAGAAGACAACCAAGACTAAAGAGAGAAACTATGCACAACATATACCTGTAGAACATCCTCCTACATACACCTCTAAAAGCTATATCAAATATGATGTCCTTCACATCCCAAACGAAAATCCATAACAACACCCAACCGTTCAATCACCAAGATCAAACTTAATATATGTTACATGTAATCAATCATGGATGTAAGCCTCTCAAAGAAGATCAACTCCTTCATTTCCCATCTCAGAAAATCAGCCCATATAACTATCTCCTACTAGTTCTCATCAATAAATGATATCACATTAAATTTCAAGGAGATAAACCATGTTGTCCACCTTCCACTACGAATCCTCCAGAACCATTAAACAACAATTAAAGATCTATATCATGAAAGAAAGCATAAAACACCTTTGAAAGATATAATGGGAAAATACCTCTCAAGTAGACTTTACTGCCGAGCAGACCAAGAGTGGAAAAAGAAAATGCTCCTCCAAGAGCAATCTCCTCATTGATCTTTGTTTAACTCATGTCCAACCAAGGTGTAGGCTACTCATACTTTCAACTATGATCAACACCTTTCTCAAAGGAATTTCAGCCTCACCTTATTCTCCATGTATCCATGAACACCTACACCTAATCTTCTCATGCTAAACTCCAGTCCTACATTACTGCACTTAACATGAAATTCTCAAGCATATGACCAATGTACTCATAACATATAGAATTACCATACCACTATCAAAGCTCCAAACATTTGAAATAGGAACTTATCATGACATCATGATCTACTCATCCCCCTTAGGAGATACCACACTTCAAGTGAACAAATTATGGTTTCGAGAGAAACACAACATGCCAAAACTCTAATGCTCAAGCACAAGTATACATAACATCAAGCAAACAAACTCTAAACCAACATCACCTGTCAAGCACCACCAACATCTCAACCAAAGACTTCAAACTTTCTTTATGGTTCCAAGATGTTGCACATCCTCAAATAGTGTCCATGCAAATGCAAAAGAACCCTTCTGCAGAAACAAGATCTAAGAGTCCCTCCTAGTAACATCTACAACACTAAAGAAGATCATTCACCACCAAGTGATGAATCGACAATCACTGCTAAAGCTCCCATTGAATCGTGACACCGAGCTTTCCAAGCATCATGACCAAACATCTACTAATCTGAAAAATCCTCTAGGTACAATCGACGACATGTCCATCTGACAACAATGCCAAACCACGCAGACCACACCATTAGTGTAAAAAGCTTACACTAACCAATGTACCCAAGCCTTCCATGAAATCATGATACACATGCTATAGGTCCCCATAATTGACTATTTAGGTACTCAATGCTATCCTTCCTCTCATCTCAAAGCAGCCACACCAATGCACAAGTGACCACAGACAAGGCCAGCTAATAGATCTACATCAACATTGAAACAACCTCAGGGATATTATCAGTCCACTTCCGAGTTGTCCCATAGAGAACATGTAGGTAAATATAGCCCACAACATGCTCAACCCATAGATCCAATCAATGAAGCTTGCAAATCTATCATTGCATTGGAAACTACAAAACTGAGATCTCAAAGAGAAATCCCATGTAGACAACATGACTCAAGCACCAAATCAAGCTCAGATCCAATTCACCAATCATGTCCACAACTCAAGTACAATAGTTTAGGAAACCAGCAAGAAACACTTACATGGATAACTACAACTATCTCATCCAACAACACCCCAAACAACCAGGATCTAGAAAATAGTTTTACCAATAGCTCCACAAAACCACAAGTTTTTTTTTCTTGACCATGCAAAACCACCATGTTTTGAAAACACCCATGCACATCCATATCCACTACACATCTGGACGACTCAAGAATCTACACACAACCATCATGGTTAACCACAACAATGAACTAACATGAATATGCATCATAGAATTTTTAGGAAAATCTATATAAAACCTTCAGAACCAAAGAACGTGAATCTGAGCCATGCAAGTACAAGGTATCCATAAAAGGAACAAGTAGTACAGGAACTCCAAGCCCATTCCAGACCAATTTCAAAACCAAAATCATGCACATGCATTTGAGAGAGCCAGGCTATTCAGATGTTTTCAAACCACCCAGAGATCAACTTCATAGCATTCATGTAATTAGGGTAACAGAGAACAATGCCTTCAATGCTAAGTCAAAACACCTAGCACAAGAACAACACTCCATGGATGAATAACAACCCAAGCATTTCCATACCATCAGGGAGCCTCTCACATAGCCACCTAGTATGAACCATGCTCTGCTACAACACAACCATAAGCATAAGCTCACACCCCTTGCATCAGGATCATTCGTTGTCGACTAGGAACCTCAGGCCACATCATTATAATATGATCAACTCCAATTTCTCCATCTTCAATGTCTTTCACGCTACATGTTGTCTCAAAAAGAGCAAGGACTTTTACTCACCAAAGGATAAATCATCAGCCGACTCCTTCAAATCTCCTCAAGCTTGCTAGGCTAAGAAATATTTTTAGAAGGAGTCCATAGAACCGAAACACCAGGAACTCTTACATGCAACAACATGCAAGGACATGCAAGACACATGTGAATCCATGCAAGTACATGCAAATCACAAACTTGCACATGCAAGAATAAGCAAATCCCGGAAGAAGGCTCTGATACCACTTGTTGGGAAAATTGGGGGTCATCTTAGAACAAAACATCTAAGAACAACAGTGCCTTAGTGACTTTATTTTCTTTAAATCACCTCAAGGACACAAACTATTATGCCATAAAGCATAAACAGGCACATTGATTTCCCACATTTACCCTTCTAAGAAAAGTACATTTAGACTAAGCCAGATTCAACACCATGTACAAATTCAAAACTATAGAATCAATAAGCATGAAAGACAAACATATGAATGCATAGATTTACATGGGGTAAACCCTTTCGGGTAAAAAATCCACCCTCCAAAAGATCGAGCCATTGTATTATTCAGCAAAAAACAGAGTTACAATACAATCTCAGGCTCATGGCCTTTACAGGAGTTACATCTTGTTCATCTGGAGAATACAGGAAACAACATAGATATGAAACCTTACACTGTTACAATTTCCTCACACGACATACAATGAAGATCAATTTCATCTCACCAGCCCACATGCACAACCAGCCTTTTGGTCGGAACAACCTCACGGCCTCTCAGGTTTACATCTTCTCAATTTTGTGTGTCTCAGTTTTCACGATTACAATGCTCTTCGCATACCGCTCGAACACACACACTCTGCTCGATTAGATTTCACATCTTGATCGACCTCATCTCTCTTTCCCATCTAACCAACAACCATCAGGGTATTTAATTACCCCATCGAAAAGCTTCCACCATTCTTTGGAAACACCACCCTATAGCATGCATCGAGCCGCCCAACATTGAATTGGATTAGAGAGACATACCAAAACTGCACTCTATCAACCTCATAATTAATCGCTACAAAAGTATAAAGCTTTCGGCCAATCAATGTTGATTTACAATAGCAATGTCAAATCAATGAATAATATTGCACAACGTGTCGTAACACTATTCATCCATTACTTTGACTAACACGCCAAACAATCAGTTCAGTTAAACTTCCAGAATAGACCAATCGTCAAAAACTGCCTAGGTGACCAAATGACCTCCAAGCATTTTCCCTTCAAATACCTCTTGTCATGGCCAAGACCCACCAAGACACTTGTACACCGCTAGTGCAATTTCAAGGAATCAAAAAAGCATCCACAATATTCCCAATAAGTTTCCCTGAAACAACGACACATGTTCGAAGTCGACACACCCCGCATGAGTCACTCAGGACCCACCACATGAGGCACAGGACTAGCGAACACCATTGATCAAGCCACCAAGTGTCAACCGCTCAGGAAATTCTTCTTTCTTCACAAGATTTCATTGGTACTCATCAAAACTAAACACGGAATAAAATGAGCACCATTGGATTAATATCATCGCAACCATAGATCAAGATCACCTTTAACAAGCATTGGTCCATTAGCATAACCCGGTGAATAGTTCCACTGATGACCCCAAGTCACATTGATGGAAACAAACTGCCAACACTGAGCACTCATCCCGACGGAACAAGCTACACCGACCAAGCACTTCGTCTAGACTTCTATCTTCGTTGAGAGTTATGAGACTTGCACTGACTACTAAGGTTACATCGATGAATGGGTCAACGAGATTAAGGCACATATTTCCAACACTATAAACATTTCTAAGAATCTGGTGCTGTATTCAAAAACTAAGCATATATCTATTAAGTTTCACTTTTTGAGAGACAAGGTGAGTGATAAGGAAGTCAGAATGAAGTATGTGCCTACTAAGGAAAAGTTTGCAAACATCTTTACTAAGCCTTTGCCTAAGGATACTTTTGAGTATCTTAGAGGGAAGCTAGGGGTGATTACCCCTCCTAATTTGAACTAAGATGCAATGACTTCCATCAGTTCATGCATTTCATAGTCATATATTGATCTGGATTGATGTTGTGGTGGATGCTACTCAGGGGGAGTAGTTAGATGTTTAGATATTTGGTTTAAAGCTTGTGTGTACCTTTTTCGTTGATGTCAAAGGGGGAGAAGATTCATTTGAAAAACTATGAATTATCCGAGGAGTAGAGTCAAAACCTAAGGTGGAGAAAGTTCTAAGAGAAAGTTGTGTTGATGGTTTTTTTCACATCATGTGTTTCCATTAATGCGAAAGGGGGAGATTGTTAGAGATTTCTAATATGTGGTTGGCATTGATGTCAACACTATTAGCATATATATCTTTAAGACTATATATGTCGAGGATATTGAGAAAATTGTAATAAAATAAATTGCAGGTTTTTGGTGAAGCACTAAAGTTTAGTATGTTGTATAGTTCAGTATATTGATGATCAGAAGTTGTAGATTAAAGCGTTTGTTGAAAATATTACCTAGTTTATCCACCAAAAATTTTAGAGGTTTGCATAAATATTTGATTGAGTTATGAGTATTTGTGTTTTCACAAATTTTCTGTTACTTTAATTAGTTTTCGTGGAAGAAGATAATGTGATTCTAGTAATCCGAGTTGATGCAAATAATTATATGGTGATTCATGATTGTTGTGGATGTTTCTATATCATACTCTATTTGTGTTGTTGGTTTGCATTGATCGGTATGCTCGCAATTGAAGATTTTCTCTTGTGTGTTCATTTTTTTTTTCATGGTCGACAAGGTGATTTTAGCATGTTATGGATCTTCGAGGATTAATTATTGATTTTTTTTCATGTTCAAGGATGTTATTTTGGGTTCTCACAATTTTGTGGCCAAATTTAGTTGATTCACATTGATAATCATTTATGTTTTGGGTTGACAATTTGTATTCACTTTATATTTTATTGAAGCCGACATGTAGATGATGTTATCTTTGATTGTGGATATATATGAGTGATTATTTATCTCATTTGAGACATGTATGATGTGAAGTGTGTGTAGTGCAAGCGCTATGTGCGAATAAAGTTCAGATCACTCGAAGGAAGAAGTTAAGCATGAAGAAGAGTGAGCAGAGTCTATGTGCTTAATCGAAACTGTAATTAGGCATTAGCAGAGGATATTTTCTTAGTTCAAAATATTCAGATGGATTTAATCTAAATGTAACTATAAGACAGTGTGTCTTCCTTTGGGCAGTAATCCTTTTTCTATTTGAGAAATGAGCTCTAGGCAGTGTGCCTGAATGCAAGTGCATTCCCCATTTTCTATACTTTAAACAGAGTATAAAATTGTGGATTAACCTCCACTATGGTTTTTCCCCTAACAGGGTTTTCCACTCAAAAATCTTGGTGTTATGTGTGGTTTTGATGTGTTGATGGTTTATGCTTTCATGTTTAATTATAAGATCTGAAAATAATTTTAAAATATGTATAATCTTCGAGACAACTGATTCACCCCCCTCCCCTCTCAGTTGTTTGCCCTTGTGTTTCCAACACAATCCATGACCCTAGACCGCAACACACCTATTGAAGGCATATCTGATATTAATCTAGATGAGTGGGCAGCTAAGAATCATGAAGTTGACCCTTTTAGTCACATGGATGAGGTAGGATTGGTAATTTACATGATTCAGGAGCATGATGTAGTTGTTCCAAATCTGGTTAAAGATGAAAAACAACCAAAACAACAAGGATACCAGCTTTGAAAGCTTTATTTTGACGGCTCAAGAAGCAAGGTAGGTGCTGGTGGAGGGGCCATGCTGATTTCTCCTGATGGAGAAAGGTACTATTCAGATTTAATATTTTTCTTTTAGTTGTTTAAATAATGTAGTAGAATATGAGGCACTTATTCATGGCCTCGAATGGGTCAGGAAGAGAGGTATTAAATTTTTACAAGTTTTTGGTGATTATGAATTGATATCAAATCAATTAAGAAATCTAAATGTTACAAAAAATAATTTTCTCAAGTTGTATAAGCATAGGATTTGTGATTCAATTGAATATTTTGATGCTTTCAACTTGCTCTCCATTCCTAGAAATCAGAATAAAGAAGTTGATAAACTAGCTACCATAGGCTCACAGTTTGATATTCCAATTGATGTTCACAATGTTGAGGTACAACAATATGTAAAAGTGGTGGTAAGACCATCTATACCAGATCACAATGTTAGTTAGTAGGTTTTTGAAAGGGATGAGAATATTATTAACTTTTTGATGGAAGAAGTTGAGTTTGTAGCTAGAAACCAGTAGAAATGGCAGAAAAAATATGACAATCAGATCTTATAGTTGAAGTCAAATAAGTTTCCCAAAGTTTCGGTAACCTTGGAATCAATTTTTCATTTTGATTATCAAGTTAGAAGAGATAAAAACAACATGACAGTGAAGCAAGAGCACTATGAGCCCATTGAGATATTCAGAGACAAGCTCCTCAAGCTTGGTAAGGTATCTACCAAAGAGGAATAGCAAGCTTTTATTTTAATTTTCCAAGAATTTAATGATATTTTTGCTTGAGTATGGAGATTTAAAGGGTTTTAACACTGAGTTAGATCAACACACCATTGAGTTGGAGCCCAAAGCAAAACCAATGATGCAAAAACAAAGGCCTCTAAATCCCAAGCTGGAGAATCTCATGAAAACAGAGCTAAGTAAGATAATTGAAGGTAACATCATGTTTTCAATTAAGCATACATCTTGGGTTTCTAACCTGGTACCTGTTAGAAAAAAGAATGGTGAGATTAAGTCATGTGTTGATTTCCATGATTTAAATAGAGTCTCTCTTAAAGACCATTATCCATTTCCCTCAATGCAACATATTTTACAAGTTATCTCAGGTTTTGACAAGTTTTCCTTGTTAGATGGATATTCAAGATATAATCAGATTTTAGTGAAGAAAGAGGATCAATTCAAAACTGCCTTTACTACCAAATTAGGTACCATGGCTTACCAAAATATTCCCTTTGGTTTTTCCAACGCATGGGAAACCTTTCAGAGAGCAATGGATATGGATTTCAAGGCCTCATTAACAAGTTTGTACTTGTTTATTTAGATGATGTTACTATTTTTTCAAGGAATGCTAATGAACATTTTGATCATCTAAGGAAAATCTTTGAGAGATGTAGAGAATATGGGGTTTCACTTAACCCAAAGAAGAGAATTTTTTTAGTCCATGAGGGGAAGCTTCTTGGACATATTGTTTCCAAGCATGGTATTACAACTGATCTTGAAAGGATCACTGCTATTCTAGCTTTACCCCTACCAGCTCAAAAGAAAGGCTTACAAAGATTTCTAGGTAGGATCAATTTTGCTAGGAGGTTTATACCTAACATTACAACATTATTGCAACCTCTTATAGATATGATTAGAAAGAATATTCCTTTTAGCTGGACTAAAGAGGGTAAGAGAAGTTTTGAAGAGATAAAGGAGGCCCTTTCAACAACTCCAACACTTATTAATCCAAACTTTGATAAAGAATTCATTTTATATGCATTTGGGAGTGTTGATAAACTTTGATAAAGATTTCATTTTAGCCATGCTTTGTCAGCAAAATGAAGGGCTTGAGCAGCCTGTTGCATTTTTCAGTCAATTTTTGCAAGATTATGAGGTGATATACTCCTTTGTTGAAAAGCATGTGCTAGTTGTAGTAAGAAACCTTAAGAAATTTAGGTATATGCTATCTGACAATAAAATCTAGTTGTTGGTTTCCCATCAAACAGTTAAGGATTTATTGCTTAGTAAAGATATGAATGATAAAAGAGAAGGGTGGATAACAAAAGTAATGGAGTAAGATGTCAATATTAAGGTTACTAAGCTGGTTAGAGGCAAAGGTCTATTGGAACAGATTTCTAAAAATGAAGAAAACAAACTGGATTCAGAAAATGATCTATTATTTACATACTGGTGACTATCCTGAAGGTTTGGACAAGTCAAAGAGAATGTATTATGGGATTCAAGCCATCCCTTATGCTGTAATTGATGGAGTTTTATATAAAAGGGATTTTCATGGAGTTTTACTTAGATGCATTGAACCAGAACAAATTGAAAAACTTCTAGAAGAATTTCATGATGGGCCTTTTAGAGGCCATTTTGCACTAAGAAATACAACTCTAAAGATCATGAGAGATGGATATTATTGGCCATATTTATTTAAGGATGCACATACTTTGGTTAGGAAATGCATTAGATGTTCATTATTTGCAGGAAAGCAAAGGCTTGCAGCCTTTCCATTACACCTGATTCAGGTAGAACAACCGTTTACAAAATGGGGTCTTGACTTCATTGGTCCGATTAACCCACCTTCAAGTGTAGGTCATAAATGGATATTAACAATAAGAGATTATTTTACAAAGTGGATAGAATTTGTTGCATTGAAGGAGGAAAATGAGACTTCTATTTTGAATTTCTACCAAGATTTGGTATCAAGGTTTGGAACTCCTAATTCTATCATTTCTGATAATGCATTAGATTTTGTGGATTTAAAAGTTTCTAATTGGTCTGTTAAGAACAACATATTTTTGAATACCTCGTTCAATTATTACCCTTAAGGTAATGGATAGGCTGAATCCACCAATAAGAATCTGATCAAGATTATTAAAAATACCATTGAGGATAATCAAAGGACCTGGCATGAAAATTTGAAGTTAGCCCTTTGGCCTAATAGAATAACTCCTAAAATTGCTACAGGTAATTCACCTTATGTTCTTACTTATGGTAAGGAGGATAAATTTCCAATTTCAATTGAACTGCCTACCTTGAATTTCATTAAAGAGCTTGAATTTTTAGAGGAGCCACCTATGGAAATCAGGCTTGCACAGCTAATGGAATTAGAGGAAACAAGAAAGGAAGCATTAAAAAAGCTTGAGATTCAACAAGCTCAGATGAAAAGGACCTTTGATAGAAAAGAATTTCCAAGAGTGTTCAATGAGGGTGATCTTGTGTTTAAATGGGATGAGCTTAAAAGTAGACCTGGCAAGCATACCAAGTTTTATGCCATGTGGGATGGACCATATGTGATAATTGAATGAAAACAACATAATACGTTTTAGCTTTCAAAGTTGAATGGAGAGGTGTTGCCTATCCCAGTGAACGGGATTCACCTCAAGTAGTATTATTGAAGATCAAAATGTTGTACATAGTTAAGTAGGAGTTTCTAGCTAATAACTGCTTAAGGAAAATTATTTTCAGTTCAATTTTTGTTTTCCTATAAGTGCATATGCATATGTTTTTTGGTTCTATCCTAAACAGAGTTATGGTAGTTGTTTTTAGTTTTCAGTTTTGTTGTTGTATAGTTCCTGACAACTGAGATATAGATAGGTTTTTGAGTTGAAAAAAAACAAGAATGGAATCCTATGCCCAATGGATATGCAAGGCTACTGATCCTATTTGTTTAGCAGGAAAATACCCCTAAGAATTCACCAAAATGTTACCTAATTTTTTCTTATAGCTCAATCAAGTAGACCTTGAATGTAGTTTGCAGCTAAAGAAGAAAGTAAATACAAATTTTTGCTAAAGTTTTTTCATTGTGCAAAATATGCTTTCAAATAAAGTTCATTTTTATTATGAAAATGTTCTTTACAACATAAAATTACAAAAATTTGCATAGTATTGTTGTCTTTATTTATTTTATAAATAAATATGCTCAAATATCCCATACAAGCCATGGGAATGACTGATCTAATACAACATAAATGAAATCTATACATCTGAAGATAAATAAATGGAAAAAAAATAGGAAACTAGGTTGGATCCATGATTGCCTGAATGATAGATCCTTGTGTTTATTTTCTCTATCTTCAGTTCCTCTTGTTGTTGATATTAAAATGTACTTGTAGATGTTCGAAAGGATGTGGTTAGAGCTCAAGATACAAACTCTCATCATATTTTTTATAAACATAAATATAACCTAAATCTATGATGTATTAAATCAATTGGGAATTTATCACATGTATACAAGAGAGCCAGAAATTCAAGTCATCACATGAGCACTAAGCTTCATTATTTTATCTAACTTGTTTGTTAACTGAGAGGTGCATGTTCATTTATCATTACATGATTCATCTTGTTTGATATCATAACATGTGGAGGAAAATGGGCTCCCACAAGGGTTGAGCCCAACATGTTTCTCTCTTGTATTTTAAATCAATAGAGGTGACTTCAGTCATAATAGTCACTACAAGAACTTTCAAGAAGGTATATCATTCAAAAAAGTGGCAAGGTAGTCTCATATGCCATTATGAAGCGATTCAAAGAAAAATATACCACCATTAAGTGAGGACTAAACATGTATAAAGATACAATCAAATATGGAGGACCAACAGTCTTAGAGAATAGTGATATCATATTAGGAAAAATACACAATGGCAGTATTCTAATAAGTAAAGGAGGAAACACTATATGGTAACTTCATGAAGTTGGTTATGAAAAATAACCCAGAGGTATTCAATTGTTATCCAAGAAAATGGGAGCCAAAGATATATTTATTGCTATAAAATGAGCTCTTGAAGGGGCATACAAGATGGACACTATAGGAGATTATAGTGGAAACAAGTAAAAGAGGTATGATCATAGTGTAAGGAGAAAGAATTGACAGTGAAGACAATAGTATGGCTAGTGAGCAATGTATTTTTAAAGAGAAAGAAAAGCTACAAAATCCAAAGGGATGTGAGCTACAATGAAACCCTCAAATTCTTGCGCGAAACAGAAAATACACAACAAAGGAAGAAGTGTTTTGAGAAAATTCATTATGGTTCACAAAGAGTACCCAAGATAAGTGAAGTTTCAAGGTTGTGTTTGAGTGATCTTTTTCTAGAAAAAGGCTACAAGAAATAAACAAATAATTTTAATGTATAGATCTACGGTTTCAAGCAAATAACCCTCGAGCCTATGTACAACAAAGAATAATAAACATGCAATAAAAGGAAAATGAAAGCCTTTTTCATTCTTTTTTAGAAAGGAGTAGTTTATAAACTTGATGGAGTCACAACCATGAAACCCTATTGAAGTTTGCATAATAATCATGAGTACCCGCAGAGATAATGAAGCTTTGTTGAAGTTGGAATAAAAATAAAACCCAAAAACCTATATCAAATACTAAGGGTTTTCTACAAAAAGAAAAATTTAGTAGCCATGGCCTATAACCTCAATCACTATTACAAGAATTTTCAAAGAAAAAGGCAAAGTTTTATTTTCCTTCTTTCAAAAATTACAAAGCGTAGAGGAAAAATATGAAGCAAATGAGCACCTTTTTCAAGTTTTGCAAGAAAGTAGTGGATTTTACCCACATATTACTAAAAAGTGGCAAAGATTCATAATGGAAAAAGCATGAGAAAAACATAGTAGAGAAGCAATTTTTATCTTTCTTTCAGTTGAAGTGTAAGAATCATAGTATTATGAGCTGCAAATAAATGCTTACCCTGTGGGCTCAATAGCTTGAAGCCTCCAAAAATAAGTGCAAGCTCACTCAAGAAGCTCCTTCAAAAAACAGGTCAAACCCCAGCTGTGGTGGCCATCATGATTATTTACAATGAAAGAATGCATGAGAAATATATCTAAGGCTGAGATTAGACACATAATATGTATTCAAAGAATGAAATGAATGGATAAATAATAGTATTTTCTATACAAGAATTCTTACCACGTGGGTTCAAATTCTTGTAAACCTTCATCATAGGTTTATGTTTGTTCATGGTGGCTCTTTCAAAGAGCAGTGAAACCCTAATGGCAGCCAGACAACAATAGAAAGGACTTTACAAAACCAAGAGATGCAAATGAATGTGGAATGCAAAAGGTCGTGGGTTTTTTTATTAGGGTTTCGTGTACCCTAAAGTGGCCAACTTCATTTAGGAGGCATTTTTCTGTTGATTTAAACCTTTTCATGCAAAATTAATACCTTGGCTTATGTTAAGTTACCCTTGTAAACTTCTGCAAAGTTGTGTGCAAAGTCAAACATAAGGTCAACCTCCTCAAATGTTGCATGATTTTGAATCAAATTAATAATGTAAAATTTATTGAAGAAATCAATTATAAATTGTCTCGATAAATTTCACAATGATACAAGAAAATAGACAAATCCATAACACCTAGTGAAGTGAGTCATAATTGTTTACTTCATTCCTTGTTCAAATTGCTACCTTCATGTCAAAATCATGCAAAATCTAAAGAGGTGGAGTTAAACTAGTTGATTTTGAAGTCCACTTGGGTTACACTTATTGTGACAGTGTGTTTGAGGCTATTTTAGCTCAAGATTCTTCAGTTTTGACCCCTCTTTTTGAGGGTTTTCATTTCTACTCGTGGAAGAGTTTCTTGGAGATATTTTTTGATGTAGTTAACTATAAGTGCCACCTCATGACACTTAGAGACTCTTTTTTGTATATAGGAGAAAAGACTTAGGTTTTTTCTTTGTTATTGCTTCCTACTTTTGTGTGCATTGTAGAGAGTTATAAATTTTGGTAGCTCAGGTTCATAGTTTATATACAACATTTTAGTTTCAGCATGGTATTTTTTCAGCTTTTTTACAGAGGGATTCCTTTCACCTTTCAATAAAAGATCAAGTATTTTCCTTTCAGATTTCGAGTGTCATCATTTATGCATAATTCCATAGAAAATTATTGTGTTCAAATTTGAAACCTTTATTTTTTCTATCTCATTCATAAGTTTATGTACACTTTTTTAGTTCAATCTCACAGGTCATATATTGTACAAAATATCAGTTTTTTATCTTTCTAGTTGTGAAAACATTGCTTTTCTTTCAAGGAGGATAAAGTTGTCAATCTTTTGTATGGATCACTTATGTGTTTTAGTTGTTCAAATCAGGTTGTTCAAAATATATATATTGAGGGGTACTTTTGAATCAAATTGCATTTTCATAGTAATCTAGGTGCATCACCATCCTTTAAAGTTTAATTTTTCCATTCATTTTAATGTTTCTATCCCTTTTCTTAAATAATTAGTTACATAGGAAAATAAAAAAGGGGAACCAACCCACATTATGGGGGTCTATCTTCACTATTATGGTACCCACAACTTGAAGATATTCCAATGTTTCAATAGGATCATCTGAGTCTAGGCTTAGCTAGGGTACAATCCTAGTTGATAACAACTTCTATCCATATGGGATAGGAATTTTCCCATCTAGGATAGGCATCTATCGATTCATGATATGCATTCATCCATACAAGATATGCATCCATCCACAAAGGATAACCACACATCTATCCATATGGTATAGACATCTACCCAAATATAGTAGGCATATATCCATAAAGGATAGTAATACACTCTTCCCAAAGACTTAAAGTCATTGTGACCATCTAAGTCTTGAGTCACTCTCTAAATACTACACTTCCTATTGGGAGTGCATTGAGATAACAATCTTGAGGTGTATAAATATATAAAGAAAATAATTGAAATTCACCTCAAAATTTGGCCTATAGACTCAAGTAGTTAAGCAATCCATCCACTAGATTCTTCTAAGGATACAAATAATATATTTTATCTTATTATTTATGTTAGAGATTTTACCACCCCTTCCTCCAAATAGTTTTTTTTTATCTTGAGTGATAAATCTTGTATTATTAATTAAGTTATCATTGTCGCAAGTATGAAGGTGTTGTCATTGATGTCAATAGGAAGTCTACTAACTAGTATTGTAATTGATGTCAACTATGGGATGAAGATGTTGAGGATATTGAGAAAATAATGAAAATGAGGAAAACAGGTTGTGCATGTGTAGTTGAGACCTTGAGGAAGTGTTGTGAGTACATGGAGCTATCGTTTTTATTGTGGAGTCTAAAGGTGAGTTAAGGTGAGTTCAAATGAAGTAATAAGCTGAGATGATGTCTCTGATACTTGGTTTCTAAGTGCTCTTAAGAAAATTTGATAAACAAAGTAAAATGTGTTGTGAAAGTGTTCATAGTGTGCTCTGGTATTGTGCTCCACATTCTTTTAGTGTTGATGCTATGCCTATGTGGATCTTATAGGTTATTCAAGGATGTTAGAGGTTGCTATATTCAAAATTTGGGTTTTTGGATCATTGTACAGTGTGATATATTTTCACCAGTGTGTCAACCAGTTGTTCAGTGATGTTTTCTATGGCCTAGGAGAAATGTATTTTCTTTGTGTTTCTCCATTGTTTGGCTTCAAGTTATGCAGATTTGGGAAGTTTCTTATAATTCTTTTATCTTTTTGTATTCAATTTTTTACTTGATTTGGTGTAGTACAGAGTGAGTTTCATTTATCAGTATGCAAATAAGGGTTGCCAATTGTTCTGAGTTGAATTTTTTGCATGATGTGAGCTTGGATGAAGTGTTTGATGAATCTTAAGTAGTTCGTGGATTATTCTACATTGTGTTCAAATGAATTATGTTGTCTAGAACTTTAAAAATTTTAGATTGATTTAAGGAAGTGTGTGATGCAGAGTCAAGGTGCTGATATCCTTTGCTATGTCAACATAGAGGTTTCCACATAATCTTAGAGGTCAATCACTCAAGTTCCTCCATTTAGAAACCTACACATCACCGTGCCCTTGTAGCACTCCAAAACTGGTTTAGGCCAATTTTCACTTAGTCTTGACAAAACACCTGACAATTACAAGATGGATTAAGATACCCTTTTTAGGGTCACACAACATTAATGAGAATCAAGGGTCACTATTTTGGACCAATATGGACTTTCAGTACACACACCCAGTTTTAGGCTTCACAATTAGGCCAAAATTCCAAAGGAACTACCCTTCCAACAATGGCTACTCACCCAAATGCCTTGGACAGTCTTACGAAATGGTTGTGAACCTCATATTTTGATAGTGGCTTGCATCTACAGGGAATCTAACCCTCTACTCCAAGACATCCTCTCAAGCATTCCTAAAAACAAGGATTTTGATGGTTTTCATGACTCCAAGCCTTAACCAGTCTCAAGGACCCCTCAAACACTCTACAAAACACCTGCACAAACTCAACAAACCCTCACATGCCCAATACACTCACTAGTTTTCAGATTCACCACTTAGGTTTCTCATTTTCATGGTGGAAACACCCCTGATCAGCACTAGAACTTCACACCCCACTAAGTTCATTCATTCTCTTAGCCTCCAAAGAGCCTAATCATCTAACTAGGCATAATACAGGCCAATCCACCGAGCCATAGAGTCAGCACAGTAGGTGGATTGGAAAATGGATCATGGGAAGACCCTCAAACCTTCACTCAGAAAATAGAACAATCAACACAATTTGCTGATCCCACATAGAACAATAGATTCTAGGCCTCTGAAGTAACTTTAAGAGAATAAAAACAAATATATGAACAAGTACTTAATGTCTTAATACATCTCAAACCTACACGGGCCTGTGTTAGGAAGAAAAGTTCAGAAAAAACAATGGAAGATAGTGATCAGCGTTTTCAATAATTAAACTCTTCTACTAAACTGAATCATCATCCTTTTCTCAAGGAATTACATTGTATTTGAAATATTTCAACATCCAACTACCTCTTAGAATCGACAAACCACTTTAACCACCTTTAGTTATACTCTAAAATGGCAATTTTGCCAATATTGTTCCTAATCACCATCCCTTTACAACTTGATTTTAAAGATCCCTCTTAACTAACCTATAAAACTTCTAAATACAATTGCAAATGGTCATTGAGACCTTATTATAAGGAAAAACATAAAACCCAAACCTACACTATATCCTATGCACCTGGATCATATTTCCAACATGGCATAAAAATGGACAACTTGTGAATTTACATCTGATTTTAGCATATTTTGCAACTTCCTCATTGCATATAATTTAAGAGTCTTCAAATTCATCTATTGAACCTTCAAGTTCCATCTCTCTGTCTCTGCCAGGTATAGGTGCCCTTGCACCATACACCCCCACATAGAGAAACTCTTTTCCCAAGAGTGAGAATCTTGTTCTTTGTTTCCATAGTGTTGCTTCATGCATATCCAGACCTGCAACTTGCCTTTGTCTCACTCCTGGATCAAAGGTTGACATCCTCCTATCCCTTACACCTGCAAACAAACAATGGTTAGTAACACACTATTCCAATTTCTTCATTGCTTCATATCCATACTTGTATCCATCCAACTATGCTTGTATACTCTGTCCTCCTTTCACTGTCATCAAACCTTTACACCTTTGTTCCTGTTGGTCTTTTCCTAGTGTGATCAGACCTTGCACACTGTCATTGCCAAGTATCACTACTTTATCAAACACACCAACCCCTACACTTGCAAAGTTCTCATTCTTGTAAACATTGCTCATGCTGATAGGACACACAATGGTCCCATAGTAATCTCAGTCTCCTTTGAAAAAATTCCACCTTGTTTTCCATGCTTATACCCTATCCTACCATCCTTCTCTTTGACTATATCATACCTAGATATGAAACCATCACTCATTCCTTGTAAGACCAAACTCCTCACTGTCTTCTCACTATTCCCCTTGACCAAATCAGACCTAGGCATGAGTTCCTTCTCTGCCTCTTGCAAAAACAAACTTCCTACTATCTTAACACCATTAGTAGGTGTTCTCCTCACTATCACAACTCCACCAACCTGATCTATACCTACAACCACATCATACCTACTATCCTTAGGCCTTAAAGGCTCCTTCTTGCCAAACAGCACTACTTTAGCCTTACCCTTATCCCTTACACTTGTTTTCAAGGGAAGTAACTTAAAAGTTTTGTCCTCCTTCTTGGTGGTGTAGGTATTCTCCCAGCCATCATATATAGACCTCCTATCAAATTTCCAAGGTCTCCCTAAGAGCACATGACAACAATCCATTGGAAAAATATCACATAGAACCCTATCCTTATACTCTCCAATCTGAAAATCAACATATGCTTGTTCCTTTACCACCAAAGTTTGATTATCATTGACCCAAGAAACTCTATAAGGTGCTTCATGAGGGAATTTTTCCAAACTCAACTTATCCACCATCTCCCTAGACACTAAATTATCTTGAGAACCAGAATCAATGACAACTTGGCACACTTTACCTTTGCTTTTGCATGTAGTTCTGAATAGGTTCCTTCTTTGACTCAAATCTTCCTCCTTGGATTCTTGTAACACAGTTCTTCTTATCATGAGTGCCTCTCCTCCTTCTGATGTAAGGTTCACTACAGGTGAAGCCACACCCTCCTCATCTTCATGAACTAGTTGATTCCTCCTCTCTCCACCATGAGAGCTTGAGCCTTGCTTTTCAGGGTACTTAAAGGTTGGATGTCCAAGCTGATTACAAGTGTAGCATCTCCCTGATAACTGATAGAAACCTCTTCCTCCACTAAATCTGCCTCTTGAACCTCTCCATCCACCTCTGGAATCAGATTATTCTTGGTCCTTCTTGTCATCTCCTTGGCCCTCATTGTTTGACTTTGAATTAGGATTGAATCCTCTTCCCCTAGAGGTGTTACCTCTTCCTCTTGCTTCCTTTTCTTGTCTCCTCTTTAGCTTCTCTTCTTCCCTCATTGCCATTTGAAAGCATTGCTCTATTGATTTTGGTGCCATCAAGCTGATTTCATCCTGAATGTTGAATCTTAAACCATTCAAAGACCTAGCAGTCATTTCTTTCTCATCTTCTTCATGTTTAGCCCTTATACTTAATCTATAAAACTCTACAGTATATGCTTGTACATCTAACTCCTTTTGTCTAAGATTCTGCAATTTCTTAAACAATTGAATATTGTAATCAAAAGGAAGAAATTTACCTTTTATCTTTGCTTTCATCTTCTCCCAAGAAATTATTTTTCTTTTTCCCTTTCTCTCCCTATCTTCTTGCACAAAATTCAACCACACCAAAGCATGTCCTTTCATTTTTGTTTTTTCTCTCTTCACTTTATGTCCCTCATCCACATCTTCACTATCAAAGTAGTTCTCCAAAGCCCCTATCCAACCCAAGAGCTCTTCACAATCAAGTTTTCATCCATACATAGGCACATCCATTTTTCCATGTCCATCCTTCTTCATAGCCTTCAAAATCTTCATTGTTCTCACATCATCTAGATCCATCTCCTCTTCTTCACCAGAGGTCTCTTCCTCTTCAAACTCACTTTCCTCCAAAAGGGTCTTGCCCTTAGCCTTTATTGCGGCCATCTCCCATTTCAATGTATCTATATCCTTGTCGTGATTATAAAGTTTCCTTGCAACAACATTATTTTTAGGAGGCATTTTGTTCCCTCCAACTACCTTCTTCTTCTTGCTCACAAACTTCAATCTTGATCTTCACAAAAGACCTACTCCCTTGTTCTGATACCACTATGATGCAGAGGCAAGGTGTTGATCTCCTTTTCTATGTCAATAGAGAGGTTTCCACACAATCTCAGAGGCCAATCACTCAAGTTCCTCCATTTAGCAACCTACACATCACCCTGCCCTTGTAGCACTCCAAAACTGGTTTAGGCCAATTTTCACTTAGTCTTACCAAAACACCTGACAATTACAAGATGGATTAAGATACCCTTTTCAGGGTCACACAACATACATGAGAATCAAGGGTCACTCTTTTGGAACAATATGGAATTTCAGTACACACACCCGGTTCTAAGCTTCACAATTAGGCCAAATTTCCAAAGGATCTACCCTTCCAACAATGGCTACTCACCCAAACACCTTGGGCAGTCTTAGGCAATTGTTCTGAACCTTAGATTTTGATGATGGCTTTCATCTATAGGGACTCTAACCCTCCGCTCCAAGAAACCCTCAAGCACTCCTAAAAATAAGGGTTTTGATGGTTTTCATGAATCCAAGGCTTAACAAGTCTCAAGGACCCCTCAAAAACTCTACAAAATACTTGCACAAACTCAACAAACCCTCACGTGCCCAATACATTCACTAGTTTTCAGATTCACCACTTAGGTTTCTCATTTTCATGGTGGAAACACCCTTGATCAGCACTAGAACTTCACACCCCACTGGGCTCATTCATTCTCTCAGCCTCCAAAGAGCCTAATCATCTAACTAGGAATAATACAAGCCAATCCACCGAGCCACAAATTCAGCACAGTAGGTGGATTGGCAAATGGATCATGGGAAGACCCTTAAACCTTCACTCAGAAAATAGAACAGTCAACACAGTTTGTTGATCCCACATAGAGAACGATGGATTCTAGGCCTCCAAAGAAAATTTAAGAGAAGAAAAACACATATATGAGCAATTACTTAATGTCTCAATATATCTCAAACCTGCATGGGCCTATGTCAGGAAGAAAAGTTCAGAAAAACCAATGGAAGTCAATGATCAGTGTTTTCAATAATTAAAAATATTCTACTAAACTGAATCATCATCCTTTTCTTGAGGAATTAAATTATATTTGAAATGTTTCAACATCCAACTACCTCTTAGAATCGACAAACCACTTTAACCACCTTTAGTTATACTCTAAAATGGCAATTTTGCCAATATTGTTCCTAATCACCATCCCTTTACAACTTGATTTTAAAGATCCCTCTTAACTGACCTATTGAACTTCTAAATACAATTGCAAATGATCATTGAGACCTTATTATAAGGAAAAACATAAGACCCAAACCTACAATATATCCTATGCACCTGGATCATATTGCCAACATGGCATAAAAATGGACAACTTGTGACTTTACATCTCATTTTACAATATTTTTTAACTTCCTCATTGCATATAATTTAAGAGTCTTCAAATTCATCTATTGAACCTTCAAGGTCCATCTCTCTATCTCTGCCAGGTATAGGTTCCCTTTCACCAGTGTGTACTTAATGATTATGGTGTTTTGCACGAGTGTTGGCCTACCTTGTGTTTAACACTACATGAGAGGCTTGTGGAAGGATGTTGAGGTGTGTTGGGATCTATTTGGATCCTAATTAAGGATTTATGTAGGCTACCTTTCATTCCTCTCCACCATAGGAATGTTCAGGTGTTGACCTATTTTGAATTTGTATGTATAACAGCTAGTGGTCGACATTGGAGAAAGTTTTTGAGGTAGAGCTTGATATAAATATGTATGGTGTTGATGAAAGTGAGAGACGAAAGAGTAAGAATCAAGATAGATGTGAGATTGATGTGAGTGATGTGTGTGATGCAAATTTGAGCAAAGAAGTGTGAATTTCATGTTAGGGTTCCTCAAGGAAGTGAGCTAAAGGCATCCAAACTCTTTCATGTGAGATTGTAAAAGTGTGTGAGCAATTGTGGTGGACTCCTTGTTGCATTGAGAATTATTCTCTATGTAACATTATTCTTCTATCTTCTTGTATTATTTCTATGGTAGTGAGCCCTAGTTGTGAGCCTTTTTGGATAGTGTGTCCTATTCTAGTAGTGATCCCTTTTGTACCAGTTTTGATATTACTTATATTGTGAGCTAATACTCACTGTGGATTTTCCCTCATTGGGTTTTCCATGTAAATTTGGTGTTCTCTTGTGTATGGTGTTGTGAATTTAGTTTTTGTTATTTGCATTTCATGTTTAATCATACTAAAAAAATAAGGGTTTAATGAATGCCTATGGATCTAATTAGTGTTGAGGGTTTTAAAGTTTTAATTTGCTACAACTGATTCACCCCCCCTCTCAGTTGTCTTTTTCATTTCAATAATTGGTACTAGAGCAAGGTTCCTTGAAGAAGAGGTTAACCACTTAAGGTAGATGTAGGATGGTGAACAAGATTGCTTTGAAATATCCTAGATTTGATGACTTGGATTATGCATTTTGGAAGACAAATATGGAAGGATATTTATTTTCTCAAGGATATGAGATTGAGATGACTTATCAGAATACATAAAATCCTCCTCTGAATGGTCCAAGCAGAAGTGCAAAAAACAAGGCACATGATATCAATGCTAAGGTAAGATTTATTATTGTGAATAGTCTTTCAAATACAGAATTAGTTAAAGTTATGAGTTTGAAGACTGCTAAAGAAGTTTGGGATAAGTTAGAAATCATATATGAAGAAGATCCAAAGGTCAAACAAGAAAAGTTGTGAAACTTGAAGGCACAGTTTGAAATGATGCATATGTCTGAAGATGAAACAATTAAAGGCTACATTCAGAGAGTTGATGAGTTGGTAAGTGATATGAGAGGCCTTGGTGCAAAAGTTGAAGAATCTAAAGTAGTGAATAAATTTATCAGATCTCTTCTCGATTTTTACAATGAAAAGTTATCTTCTATTGAGGAAACTGTTGATTTTGATAATTATTCTAGAGATCAGTTGATTGGCACACTGACTGCACTTGAAATGAGAAAACTAAAGAAAGGTATAAAAGTAGACACTGCTTTCAAGGCTAGTAAATCAGAGAAGATTGAAGATTCAGGTGAAGAAGATCTTGATGATCTAGAAGCTAACTTTGTGAGGAAGATGAAAAATGGAACCAGTAAGTACAAAGGTAAATTACCTTTCAAATGTTTTAGCTATGGTGGTATAGTTCATTATGCTTCTAGATGTCCAAAAAGAGCTCTAAACAATAAGAACAAGGAAAATAAAGGAAATATGATTAAGAAATCTTACCATGTGAAAGATGATGCTGGTATTTTTGATGATGAATTTGATTATGGAGATTTTGATGATAATGAATGTCTATTTTTGGCTATAAAATAAGAATCTGGTTTTGCTAACCTTAAAAGTTGTGTGAAGGAAAGTATTTTAGAGATGAAGGATAAGGTTGAAGGTACATTGGTATCTACTTTTCATGTCAAAGAGGATAAGAATTGATGGGTTGTTGAAAGTGGCTACTCTAATCATATGACCAAAGACAAAATTAAGTTTGTTAAACTTGAAAAGTATGATGGAGGATTAGTTAAATTTGGAGATGATCGGGAGCTAAGATTTTTGGAATAGGTTCAATCAGTTTTGATGGCAAGCATAATACTAATATTTTTTACTATGTTAAGGGCTTAAGACATAATATTTTGAGTGTCATAAAAATGTGTAGCAAATGGTATAATCTTGTATTTAAGGATGAAGTATGTGAGATTCGAAAAGGGTCTAGAACTGTGATTGTTGCTAGTAAGAGAATAGATGCAAACATTTATCATCTTAAGGGTGTCGATGGTCATTGATTTATGTCTCAGATTAATGATAGTTGGTTATGGCACCAAAGGATGTGTCACATGAATTTTGATAATTTGGAAAGAGCTAGTTCAGTCCATGCAGTGAGAGATTTACATAGAATCACAAAACCTATCAATGTTGTTTGTGAGAGTTGTCATTTTGGAAAACAAGCAAGGAGTAGCTTTAAGGGAAAGGAAAAATTTGTTATCAGACTACTATAATTAGTGCATATAGATCTTTGTGGCCCTACAAGAGTGATAATTCTACAAGCTGACCGGTATTTTATGCTTTTGATTGATGATTATTCTAGAATGACATGGGTTGCTTTTCTTAGAGAGAAATATGATGCATTAGATAAATTCAAGGCATTTAAACCTATGGTTGAGAATGAGATGGATTTTAAAATAAAATGTTTGAGGTATGACATAGGTGGTGAATTAACCTCTAATGAGTTTAACATGTTTTGTGAATTTCATGGAATAAAGAGGCATTTGTCTGCCCCTAGAAATCCTCAGCAAAATGGAGTTGTTGAAAGGAAAAATAGAACTATTCAAGAAGCTGCAAGGACTATGATGAAAGAGGAAAATCTACTAGAAGTCTATTGGAGAGAAGCTATTCATACTATTGTTTACATACTTAATAGATTTCAAGATAAAGCTAACAACACAAAGACTCCTTATGAGCTATGGTATGGAAGTATTTCTACTATGAAGTACTTTAGAGTGTTTGGAAGCAAATGTTACATCAAAAGAGAAGAAGAAAACTTAGGAAAGTTTGATGTAAGGTCTGATGAAGGTATCTTCCTTAGAAATTCTATTAGAAGCAAAGATTACATATTTTACAATAAAAGGTTGAGAAAGATAGTTGAAAGTGAAAATGTTAAAGTTGATAAAATTTTAAAAAATTCTATTGCAGTAGATGGATGTGTCAGTTGAACCTGATTGCACAGAAGTAGAAGAAAAAGTTGATGAACAAGAAGTGTAGAATGAAGAGGAAGAAGTTGTTAGGGTTCAGGCAGATTGGAGAAATAAGCATTAACAATTATAGGAAGATTAAATAACCTAGAAATAATGATGAAGAATAACACAAAAGAGATCAACACATAATATAACATGGTTCACCCAATATGGGTTACATCCATAGAAACTCAACCACCCAATGATTTTATTATCTAGTGCAAAATAGATTACAATCTCATGAACACCATACTACAACATACATCTGATCCACTTATAACAAGATTTTTGGAACCTTCTAGAATTAGGGTTTTACAAGGTCATTTTTCATTTGACCTATTAATAGGAACCTTGACTTGTCCATGGTAAAAAAAACATTGACATGTCAATGGGAAAAACTGAACAGTAATTGCATGATCAATCACCTAATACCAATAGAAGCTCAAAAGAAGACCCCTAAAACCCCTAAGTATGTGCAAAAGAATCGTTTCTAAGATTAGATCATTGGAGATAAGAGGAAAGGTACATTGACAAGAAGAAAAGCTACTGAAATTGAGGTAAATTTGTGTTTACTTTCTAAACTTGAACCTAAATTAGTGAGTGGAGCATGTAAGGATGAGCAATGTAATTGGTCCCTCAACTGACAAACAAAAACATAATTGGAACTAAATGGGTATTCAAGAACAAGTTGAATGAGAATGGATAAGTAGTAAGAAACAAGTCAAGGCTTGTGTGTAAGGGTTACTCACAAGTAGAAGATATAGATTTTGAGGAGAATTTTTCTCCTATGGCTAGGATGGAAGTTATCAAAATGTTTTTAGCATTTGCAACACATAAAGATTGTAAGGTTTATTAGATGGATGTGAAATTTGCTTTTTTGAATGGAGAATTTGAAGAAGAGGTTTACATGGAACAAACAGAAGGTTTTCAATTGTCAGATCAACTAGATATGGTATGTACAAGAAGGAACTATATGGATTGAAGCAAGCTCCCAAAGCTTGGTATGCAAGATTGGATAGGTACTTGATACAACAAGGATTCAGTAAGGGCATCACAGACAGTAATCTTTACTTTAAAATTGAGAAAGACAAAATCTTGATAGTAGTTGTATATGTGAATGGTATTATCTTTGGTGGAAATGAGGCTATGTGCAAGAAGTTTGTAGAATAAATGCAAAAAGAGTTTGAGATGTTAGTGTTTGGGGAGATGAATTTATTTCTTGGGCTACAAATCAATCAAATAGATAAATGGATTTTCATTTCACAGTCTAAGTATTTTAAAGAGATGTTGAAGAAGTTTGGAATGGAAGACTCCAAACTAGTATGTACTACTATGGTGACTGGTTGTAAAATGAGAAAATATGATGATTCACTTAAGGCCGATCAGAGCAAGTATAGATCTATGATTGGTGGACTGGTTTATTTGACTGCTAATAGACCAGATATCATGCATGCAGTTTTTCTTGTAGCTAGATTTTGAGAAGATCCTAAAGAAACACATGTTGTAGTAGTGAAAAGGATATTCATATATTTAAGAGGCACACCAGATTATAGCTTTTGGTATCCTAAGGATACTGATTTCACATTAAATTCTTATACAGATGCAATTTGGGTTGGTTGTGTTGATGACCAGAAAAACTTACAAGTGGTGGTGCATTCTTTCTTGGAAGTAGATTGGTATTAAAGATTAGGTCACAATTTTGAACCAATCACTTGCACTAGGGGGATTTTTGCAAGATGGTGTGTCCCTTGGTCTCCTTTTTTAGCGCAATGCTTGGGTTTTTGACATGGATTAACTACCTCTTGTGCATCTTGTATAAGTCTGATGGTTATATTGGGCATTAACAAGTTGATATTTTTGTGTAATGGCAACCACCAATGTACAAAGGATCAAATTGTTGATATATTTACTAAGGCTCTTCCTAAGGATACTTTTGAGTATCTTCTAGAGTATTTGGGGGTTATTTCCCCTCCTTTCTTGAACTATATGCATATGGAGATGCATCAATCCATTGGATCAATGGATGTATCTCTTTTTTGGACTGATTTTGGTGGCTACCTCTTAGGGGGAGTAGGTAGTTTCATGTGTTGTCATTGAGTTTCTTGGGAGTACTCCTAAGGGGGAGTATTCAGTGTAGGGATTTTTGGATTAGTGTCAAAGAGGGAGAAAAATGAAAAAAAATTATCCTCTGCCATTGATGTCAAAGGGGGAGAGAGAATCATGTGAAAGAAAATATTATGTACTCAGGGAGAGAGAGAATCATGTAAGGTATCAGGAGAGAGTGTTCAGAGCTGTTGTGTGGTCTTTGGTGGCTTTTCACATCTTGCGTTGCCATCAATGACAAAGGGGATATTGTTGCAAGTATTAAGGTGTTTTCATTCACGTCAATAGAAATTCTATTGACTGTTGTTGTCATTGATGTCAACTATGGGATGAAGATGTTGAGGATATTGAGAAAATTATAAAAATGGGGAAAACATGTTGTGCATGTATAGTTGACACATTGAGGAAGTGTTGTGAGTGCATGGAGCTATCTTTTTTTTTGTAGAGTCTGAAGGTGAGCTGGAATGAAGTAATGATCCGAGATGATGTCTTTGGTACCTGGTTTCCAAGTGCTTTTAAGAAAATATGACAAATAGAGTAAACTATGTTGTGCAAGTGTTCATAGTGTGATCTGATATTGTTCTCTGTGTTATTTTAGTGTTGATGTTATGCCTATGCAGATCTTATAGGTTATTCAAGGATGTCATAGGTTGTTATATTCAAAATTTGGGTTTCTAGATCGTTGTATAGTGCAAGATATTTTCACCAGTGTGTGAACCAGTTGTTCAGAGATGTTTTATATGGTATGGGAGAAATGTATTTTCTTTTCATTTCTCTGATGTTTGGCTTTAGTTTGTGCGAATTCGGGAAGTTGATTATAACTCTTTTATCTACCTGTATTCAATTTTTTATTTGATTTGGTGCAGTATAGAGTGAGTTTCATTTATCAGTATGTAAATAAGGGTTTCCAATTGTTCTGAGTTGAAGTGTTTGTATGATGCGAGCTTGGATGAAGCATTTGATGAATCTTAAGCAGTTCGTGGATTATTTTGGATTATGTTCAAATTAATTATGTTGTCTAGAACTTTCGGTTTTTCGGATTGATTTAAGGAAGTGTGCACTTAATGATTATGGTGTTTTGCATGGGTGTTGGCTGAAATTGTGTTTAACACTACATGTGAGGCTTGTGGAAGCATTTTTAAGTGTGTTGGGATCTATTTGGGTCCTTATTAAGGATTTATGATGTCACCTTTCATACCTATCCACCACGGGAATTTTTAGGTGTTGATCTATTTTGAATTTGTATCTATAACAACTAGTGGCTGACATTAGAGAAAATTTTTAAGGTAGAGATCGATAAAAATATGTATGGTGTTGATGCAATTGAGGGATGAAAGAGTAAGAATCAAGATAGATGCGATATTGATGTGAGTGATGTGTGTGATACAAACTTGAGCAGAGCAGTGCAAATTTCATGTTAGGGTTCTTGAAGGAAGTGAACTGAAGGCATCTGAAATATTTCATGTGAGACTGCAAAAGTGTGCGAGTAATTATGGTGGACTCCTTGTTGCATTGAGAAGTGTTCTTTGTATAAAATTCTTCTTTTATCTTCTTGTATTCTTTTTGTGGTAGTGAGCCCTGGCTGTGAGCCTTTTTGCATAGTGTGTACTATTCTGAAAGCGAGCCCTTTTGTACCAATTTTTCTATTACTTATATTGTGAGCTAATCCTCAATATTTTTTTTTTCTCATTGGTTTTTCCACGTAAATTTTGTGTTCTCTTGTGTATGGTGCTGTGAATTTAGTTTTTGTTATCTTCATTTCATGTTTAATCATACTAATAAGATAAGGGTTTAATGAATGCTTGTGGATTTGATTGCTATTGAGGGTTTAATTTTCTACAATTGATTCACCCCACCTCTTAGTTGTCTTGTTCATTTCAATAGACATAACCTTTCTTGGCACTCCCTAACCTCACACTCGATCTCATGTGTACTAGAAATCTCCTTCATTGACTAGACCACATACATACACAAGTTCCAAATGATATCAAGGAGTACATATGTATTTCTATTTTTTAAGCTATGTTTCATGTAACTATGTGAGTGGGTACACAACCCTTTGTAGGGTCTAGCTTCCCAAATAATTCTTTATCAAATACCACCCACTCAGGTGAACAAGGATGAAAACCTAGTTAAGAAGTTTTCTTTACAAACACACTCCAGAGAAGTGTTTAATGTTGAGTTTGATTGTGAATATTTCTATTTTTACCTAAACCTAAGTTCTATTTTCTTTATCATTCAAAATTTAATTGGTTTAATCTATAGGGTATTTAATAACCAACTCCTCAGAAATTTACTTTTATAAATAGATCTTAAATTCAACTAGTTCAAGATTTCCTTACTCACAAAATCTAATTGAGCTATCATAACTGGCTATAACTAGTTCAATTTACTAGGATAGTTACATGATCAATGGAGAAATATACTTACCATTACTATTCTATTGAATATAATTCAACAACAGTTATGAAATCTTACCGCCCACTAAAGTAATCTACAAAACTCACACTCATTAGTAAATTACAACATTTTATATACCAATTACTTAATTAAATGTTCCTCTTAAGTATTAAGAAAAAATAATAATAATAATTTTTGCTTACTAATAAAAATCACCAAGACCTATATGAATTCACTAATTTCTATCTAAGGATGTAATAATAATGGCTAATTAGACAAAAACTCTTTGAAATTCAATATCAAATGATACATTGGTGTCTAATGTAATAAAGAAAAGAGAACAATAACCTAACACTCTAAGTCGATGGTAACCTTTCCACAAATAATAATCGAGACTATTTCAATGGCAACAACTTGATAGCTAGGTTTAATGATAGCAATTAAATGAAAGTGGTTGCTAAGACTAATTCAAATGATAGAAACTTTTTTTTGATTAAATAAGGAAGTAAAGGGCCCTAATCCTATTTAAGTTAAAAATATTAATAGCTTAAACATAATAAAAAGACAACAGAAAGGAACACAAGCCCAATAGAACAACAACACTAGAGAAAAAAAAAACAACAGACAAGCTACAAGAAAGATGGAAACATTAATTCTAGAGGTAAATTATAATAGTTTAATGAAAATGATAACTAGGATCATTTTGAATGGTAATAGATTATAATAGTTAAAATGATAATCAACTAGACAAAAATTGATAACTAAGTTTATTTTCAAATGATAATATTTTAATAAAACGATAACCTGCAATGTGTGTATAACTAATTACAATTAATATACACTAAACTAATAGAAACTTAGTAGACAAATATGCAATACTTATGGATAATGTGTTAATGACTAAAATATTTGAATCGATGCTAAAATATTCAATACTAGTAAATATCACACTAATGTAACTAACTATCAATCATTATTTTTAACAATTTATTCCAAAAGTATTAAATATTATCCATGATAAAATGAAATAATAGATATTTTTGAAGATAGACAATGGATAGCCTATCATCTTTTTAACATGACATTATTTTATTTGATAATTTATTCTAATTACCTTGAATACTATACTCGAGCGAGTTACTACTATATGATTTTTTATAACATAAAGAAATTTATTATTCATCATGTTTGCATGGCTAGATATTAACCTATTATCCATAACAAATCTACATTGTTAACCAAAGAAGGGTGGAGGGGTTCAATTGAAATTGAGACCAAAATCTATAATTCAATATAATCCATAACCATATGTATAAATTAAACTACAGAGTACTTCATTTAGAAAATAGTTGATACTACCAATGGTACTTAAGTACATTGGGCCATGTTGGTCTTCAATAATTTATTTTCAAATTTCTTTTATATAGTTATTTACATAGATAGATATAAATTAGAGAAGAAATGTGAATACTATTCTTCTTGCATTGATATGTTGAGATTGGGATTTAGATGGATAAAAGTGATGTAGGTAACTTTAACTTGCAATTCCGAAGAGCCTATTTGTACAAATAATTAGGACAAAGCATAGTTCTAATCTAGCTAAGCACAAGGAATTCGCCAGTATCTAAACACTTACAATCATTCAATGAAGTAAACAAAAATTGTGTTGTTGATTTAGTGATATGAATTTGTGTTGTTGCAATTGAAATCAATAATTTCATAAGAACATGGTGAGAGCTTGGTAGTTAATTTTTAATATAGAATAAATTAGCTTATTGAAATGTGTGTCATTTGTAGTTAATAAACTTAAGGATATATGTGTGTTTGTGTTTGTACCACTTTTTCTCATCTTTCTCTAGATTTTGTCAATAATTGATATTCGATAAAGATTCACTATATTGATATAATTAGTGAGTATAATGGTTGATCACCTTGGCTCAGTAAATTAAATAGCATTTGTTTTGAATGAACTCATCTAATCATGTGTATGTGTATGTATGTTCTCTAAATAATTGTTAATAATTGATATTGGTTAAGCTCCAAGAATTACATGTGATCATTCTTTCACTATATTCATATAACTAATTAGCATAATGGTTGATCAACTTGACTTAGTGAAATTCTAAGAATCACTTTATATCAACTGCTCATCTAATAATGTTTTCTAATGACCAATAAATTATTTTGGACCACTCTTCTCTGTTGCTAACTAGTTCTCATCAATAAGAATTACTCCTTGCAACTGGAACTTTTCTAGCTGTGAAAGATAATGCTTATCTAGTTGTAGATGTTTTGTTCTTAACCACTAGCATTCCAAGGGTAAATTTGTGTTTAAACATAGATGATTACTGTTAATTTATTATAGCTCAGACAACTATTTTCTCCATTCCCAAGAATATTATTTAATTCTTGAGACTTCTAGAAAGCAGTAAGTTAGGTCCAGATAATTATTTAATTAATTGATTTTCTGGAAACTTCTATAAAGGAGTTCATTAGAGATAATTAAGTAATTAATTAATTGATTCCTTTAGAGACTTCTAGAAACCAATTAGTTAGGGTTTTTTAGAGTCTAATTAATCTTAGCCATTGATTGAGATTAAATCATGGCCATTGGTTTTCCAATGAGAATAGTTTAAAAGGGGATCAATGGGCATTTGGAGAACATACACTTGAGAAAGATTTGTAGTGATAGAAAATAAGTTTGCAATGATAGAAAAAAAGTTTGTAGTGATAGAAAGTAAGTATGCAATGAGAGAAAATAAATTTGCAGTGAGAGAAAATAGTATTGCAGTGATAACAAGAGCAAAATGATAGTGTTGGAGGAACCATAAGTGGAATTTCAATAGGAGAAATTAAGGGAAGAATTTCCAGAGAAGAATATTGTTGGAGCTTTGCCAGTAAGAGGAAAGAAAGTTTATGTATCTCTTGATTTGTTGAAAATTAATAAAATTCCTCATCTACAGTATTGGTTTTCCCTCTGGGGTTTTTCCAGAGACAATTTGTCCAAAAATATTATGTTTATTATTTTGCATGTTTTCTTCTCTATTCCTGTGGTTTTATTTGTGAAGTTGCAGTTGTGTTATTTTTCAGTATTTGTTGTGAATTAATTTTTGGCAGTCAAATAATCTTTATAGATAGGAGATTAATGATCAGTAACTGCAATAGAATTTTCACATGGTATCAGAGCAAATCTGACGGCAGAAAGAGCTCAGCGCAGGCACATGAAGGAAAAATCAAGGTTTTATAAAACCTAGTTCTACCTCTTCAGAATTATTTATTTTTTTAATTTGCGATAGCCTCAATAGGTTTAAGAGATCGGGATAGATTGGATGGAGCCTCAAATTTTGGTGACTAGAAAGCCAAAATTTCTTTATTGCTGGAAGAGAATGGTATGAAGGAATATGTGACCAGTGTTGTAGTTATACCTACAGATCCAACACAGCTCTTAGCATATAAGAAGGAAGATGCCAAGGTGAGGAGGTTGATTCTTGAGGGTGTTAAGGATCATATTGTTCCACATATTGTAGAGTTAGATATAATGAAGAAGATGTGGAACACCATTCTCAATCTATACCAGAATGCTACCACTAACAAGAAGTTGATTCTCAAAGAAAAGTTGAGGAATACTTAGATGAACAAGGGAGAAGACGTTACAAGCTACCTCACCAAACTTAAAATTGTCAAGGATGATTTGGCAGCTATTGGAGATAAACCAAATGATGACGAGCTAGTACAAATAGCCCTAAATGGGTTTACTAAGCAGTGGGATGTTTTTGTTCAAGTTATTAATGGATGAGACACCTTACTGAGTTGGGATCGACTATGGAGTGACTTCACTCAAGAGGATCTTAGACTAAGTCTTGTCAGTGGTACTAGGAGTAAGAGTTAGAAAAGTGAGGCAGAACAGGAAAACATTTCCCTAGCAAGAAAAGGGAAAGAAAAGAAGGGGTCTAGCAAAGGATCAAATCCTAAAGATAAGAAGAAGAAGGACTTTTCTAAAGTCAAATGTTATGGTTGTCACGATTTTGGCCACTATGTCAATGATTGCTCACAAAGGAAGAAGAAAATAAAGAAGAAGACGAAAGCTTCAACAAGTGCAGATGAGCTCTCTAGTAGAATGGAGGATGAGTTTGATCTCATATTTTTTATGGTTAGCTCAACCTCACAAGGTGTTTGGTATATATATAATGGGGTGTCATTTCATATGACATGAGTTAGAGAATACATCTCCAGTTATAAGGAGGAGGACACCAAAATCCAAATTTCTATGGGGAACATGTCCAAAATAAATCTAGTTGGGAAAGGTACTGTTCTATTTCACAGGGAGAATGGCAAGATGATTCTCATTCATGATGTGTTGCATGTGCCAATCTTGGGTATGAATTTGATATCCATATCTGTCCTTTAGGATAAAGGCTACAATTTACTCTTTAGAGTGGAAAATGTGTTAATCAAGCATAAGGATTGGAAATCACCCATAGCTATTGGAGTTAGGAGCGGCTGAATTTACAGGTTGCATTTTGATACTCATAAGGAACTAATGAGCATCAGTAATTCTAGAGATCAAGGAGAGCTATGGCATAGGAGGATGGTCCATATACATCATGGAGCACTTAAATTGCTTCGTGGGTCAGTGACAGGTGTTCCAAGGGTGAGCACAGAGCATGATTATGTATGTAAGGAATGTGTGTTGGGGAAGTTTGTGAGAGAAAATTTTCCAAGGACTGACACCATATCCAAGGTTGTTCTTGATCTATTACATTCAGACATATGTGGACCAATGTCGATGAAGTATCTCAGAGGATATGAGTACTTTGTTACTTTTATTGATGATTTTTCTAGGAAGACCTAGATATACTTCTTGAAGACCAAGGATGAGGTTTTTAGTCGTTTCCAAGAGTTCAAATCTCTTGTGGAGAATTCGACAGGTAGGAAGATTAAGGTTCTTTAGTTAGACAATGGAGGCGAGTACAAAAAGAAAGAGTTCCAAGAGTTATGTACCAGGGAAGGAATCAAAAGAGAATGGACTATTCCTTACAACTCGCAATAGAATGGGGTTGCTAAGAGGAAGAATCAGTCTATATCAGAGGTAGCAAGGGCTATGTTGTATGACCAGGATATGTCATGTTACTTATGGGCAGAGACATGCAGTACAACAATATACATACATAATAGGGTTCCACATAAGGTATTGGAAAAAATGACAACAGAGGAGGCATTCTCAGGGAAGAAGCCAGATGTCACCCACTTTAGGATATTTGGGAGTTTGGCATATTGTCACATTCCAGGGGCTACACATTCCAAGTTAGATCAGACTGTAGAGAGAGGGTACTTTGTGGGGTACAATGAAATCTCAAAGGCATATCGGATATTTATTCTTGGGGCCAAGAGGATTATAGTTAGGCATGATGTCAAGTTCATGGAGAACAAGGCATTTAGGATGTCCAAATATTTTCCAGCTGAAGCTCCAAGGATCGATCAATCAGATCAGGGACAATGAAGTTCAAGTACAGTGACTAGTACAAGACCAGGCTCAGGTGCTAAAATTTCACAGAGTATGGAGCAACAGATGCAGTAGATCCAAGAGATGCATCAAGAATATATGGAGGTTGATACTTCATCCTCTATAGTTGGTATAGTAACCAACATAAACAAAGGGATACTCAAGATTTTGTGGGAGCTCCTAGGATGAGTAATAGACAATGGAGATAACCAGTCAGGTATAATGACTATATGGCATTAGTTAGTCAGTTGGTAGATAGTGAGCCTTCCAGTTATTAGAAGGCTGCACAACAACAAGTGTGGCGAGATGCGATGGTTGAGGAATATACCTCAATAGTGTAGAATGATGTGTGGGAGGTTGTGCCTGGACTGATAGATAGGTCAATGGTTGGATCATGCTAGATGTATAAGATCAAGCATGGTGTAGATGGTAGCATCAATAAATACAAGGAAAGGTTCATGGCCAAGGGTTTCTCTCAAAAGGAGGCAATAAACTGAGGAGACATTCGCTCTAGTGGCCAGGTATACTTCTATACGAGTCATGATCTCTCTTGCAACATAGATGGGATGGTAGATCCATCAGATGGATGTCAAGAAGGTGTTTCTTAATGGTGAATTGAAAGAGGAGGTATACATAGAACAACCAGAGGGCTTGTAGCACACAACAGTGAAACCCACGTGTGCAGATTGAAGAGAGCTTTGTACGGACTCAAGCAGGCTCAGGGCGCGGTATGAGCACATTGATAGATACTTGCAAGGAATAGGCTTTGTGAATAGTGAGCCAGATGATAATCTCTAGTAATTTGTGGTTGGGGATGAGGTTCTCATTCTTGTTCTATATGTGGATGACTTTTTTTTAATAGGTTCACTGGGGCTCATAGAGGAGTGCAAGTAGGTCCTTGCAGTAGAGTTCAAGATGAAGGATTTGGGGCTTATGCTCTACTTTCTAGGCATGGAGGTATGGAAAATAGATGGAGAGATTTTCCTTGGACAAGGGAAATACTGCATCGAAATATTGAGGAGGTTCGAGATGGAGGATTGCAGAGCCATGTCTACTCCTATTATCACAAATTGGAAGAAGAGAGACACATCCAGGGAGAAGGATGTAGACCCCACCTTATACAGGCAGTTGATTGGGTCTCTCATGTATTTAGTCAACACCAGGCCAGATATATCCTTTGCAATACACTCTCTTAGTCAGTTCATGGTTGAGCCAAAGAGATTGCATTGGACAACGGAAAAGCATGTGTTGCGGTATTTGTGTCATACAATCGAGTATGGGATTAGATATGCTTGAGGTGATGGTATCAAGTTGATAGGCTATACTGACATAGATTGGGCAGGTAGTATGAATGACATGAAAAGAACTTCAAGGTGTTGCTTTAGCTTGGGATCAGGAGTTGTATCTTGGTACAACAGGAAGAAAAATTTTGTGGCTCTGAGTTTTAGAGAGGCATAATACATAGTAGCTAGCATGGCGACGTGTGAGGTGTTATGGCTTAAGAAGTTGTTGGTAGCCTCATTTGGTCAGAGGGTTGAGACTACGGTGACACAGTGTGACAATCAGAGTTGCATAAGGTTGTTTGAGAATCCGGTGTTTCATGATAGGTCTAAGCATATAGACATTAGGTATCACTTCATCAAGGATTGTGTACAATGGGAGATTATTCAGCTATAGTATATACCTATAGATCAGTAGGTAGCAAACATTTTGACAAAGGCATTGGGGAAGGAAAAATTCATCTTCTTCAAAGATATGTTGGGTGTTATGCAGAACACCTTCCTCGCTAAGAGGGAGTGTTAATTTATTGTAGCTTAGACAGTTATTTTCTCCATTCCCAAGAATTATTATTTAATTATTGAGAGTTCTAGAAAAGAGTTAGTTAGGTCCAAATAATTATTTAATTAATTGATTTTTTGGAAACTTCTAGAAAGGAGTTAGTTAGAGATAATTAATTAATTAATTCCTTTAGAGACTTCTAAAAACCAGTTAGTTAGGGTTTGTTAGAGTCTAATTAATCTTAGCCATTGATTGAGATTAAATCATGGCCATTGGTTTTCCAATGAGAATAGTTTAGAAGGGGGCCAATGGGCATTTGGAGAACATACACTTAAGAAAGATTTATAGTGAGAGAAAATAGTCTTGTAGTGATAGCAAGGGCACAGTGATAGCGTTGGAGGCAGCAGTAGTGGAATTTCAGCAGGAGAAATTAAGGGAAGAATTTCTAGAGAAGAATATTGTCGGAGCTTTGCTAGTAAGAGGCAAGCAGTTTATGTATCTCTTGATTTGCTGAAGATTAATAAAATTCCCCATCTACAGTACTGGTTTTCCCTCTGGAGTTTTTCCAGGGAAAATTTGTCTAAAAATATTGTGTTTATTATTTTGCATGTTTTCTTCTCTATTCCTATGGTTTTATTTATGAAGCTGCAGTTGTGTTATTTTTCAGTATTTGGTGTGAACTAATTTTTGGTAGTCAAATAATCTTTATAGATAGGAGATTAATAATCAATAACTGCAATGAAATTTTCAAAATTACAACACAATGGGACATACAAATAGCCCCATTGTGAAGACTAGAACATAATCGATTTTAAATTAAAATTCACTTCTCAGATTTTTTTTAAACCTACAACTCCAGTTCTAGAAATTTGTACATAATGAACTTGTTGAATTGACTTCATATTTTAGAAACTTCTATGCAATAGAGAAATTGGTGGGTGTAGAGCCAAATACCAAATGGAATTTTGGAACTAGGTATAAACGTCCATCAAGTGTAAAGGATAGAGTAAATTGTAATTGCAACCGCTCTGGTGGACATGCATACAAAATGAGGAAGTAGGTATAAGGCTCACGAACTATTCAATGTAATGCCTCAAAGAAACGTGGTCTCATGGAATACAATTATTGGTCTGCATGAATTGGATTACTAAAAGACTTCAGAACCTTTCATGCAAAATTAATTGGGGTTGTAAATATCATGCAAATATCCCACCTAACTTAAGCATACTATGGTCATCCATCAAAGGAAAAAGGATATGGAGATATGTCAACAATTGAAGTGTGATTGCTTGATAACAAGTATGAAAAATTTGAAAGCACAGACAAGGTGCATGAATTGTTCGAACACATTATCTCATGCATGTAAAATGTACAAGTGTATATAAGGCACGTGAACTATTTGACACAATGCCTTGAAAAAATGTATCCTCATGGGACGCCATAATTGCAGGATATGAATAAAAAAATAGATTTGTAGAAAAAGGCTATGAAACATTCAATAAAATGCAATGGGTGGGTGTAAAGTTAAACTCTACACCCTAGTCAATTTCGCATATTGGTCATGCCCTTTCACCATCTCCTTCAAATTTAGGTTGGATTGCTTCCATCTCCATTCCACCCTTTCTCTTTTCTACTAAAGCTTGACTTACTAATCAAACTCCCCAGAATGATCTATGGAAGCCCCCCTTCTAAGTCTATTTATCCTCATTTAGTAATCAAATTCCCTCATGTTGCATCCTACTTAGAGCTTTGATTGAATACACTAAGAAGATTTGGATGACAATTAAATTCATGCACTACTCCTAGCATCGCCCTTGATTGTCTCTATATTGCACCTTTAACTTCCTATGACTTCCCTTTCTTTTTCATTACTAGGGTGTTTACAACAAGTCTTCAAGAGATAATTCTTTAAAATAGAATGTTAAAAATAAATCATTGTTTATTGTTTAATTATGGTTTATATTTTGTTAAATTTATGGAAGGTAATAACCATTGTTTAATGTTATTATTTTTTCGCTACATGATAATTAAATAAATTTCTCCTTAATCATTACCATCAAATAATTAGTTTTCTTGACTTAGGTTTGATCTATGGTTGTTGGCAACCAACAATCACATTCTAGTTAACCTTTATACACTTGTGAAACCTATATTTCATTCAACCACACTTTTTTGAACCTAGGAACTTATGGTAACTTATATTTGGGACCAATATTGTTTTACGTAAGTGCTCGGGTCATGATAGTAAGTAGGGTTTGAAAAAACTTTGTACTTATTGTGTAGTTATAATTATTTTATATATTTTGTGATGTGGATTATGATTTAGCTATGTTTGTAAGGACACCCTTTAAACATAATGGTTTATTATAATCATTTGACATTTTTCCACACCTTTTATTTCAAGTGTGTTGGCTTATTTGTAGTCCTGAATTATAATAAATGGGCATGATTGGATTAAATTATTATATGTTGTAATTATTTTTATGGGGAAATTTATATTACATTATCATAATGGATGAGTTCTCATTTGTTTCCTTAATCCTATCTCAACCATGTTGTGGGAAAATATTGTTTTTCACATATATTTTCTCTCATTTTTCTTGTAGTTCCTTACGTAGGTTAAGGAGCTAGTGTAGTCTTGTGGTGTGCTTCTTGGGATTGAAGCCTTTGGTGAGACCCTCATCTAGAAATTACAGTGTCTATAATCTCTTTCATAAAAGCTCATGATTCAAGGAAGTTATGCCTCATTGAGTGTGTTAGTTGAGACTGCCTCCACCTTAGGCTATTTCTATGTATTGTTTTAGGGTATCACACTTATGATAAGTTTGATACCAAGGATTTCCTAAGCCTTAGAGTTTTTCTATACTCTATGGTTGGGGTATTAGACTTCTAAGAAGTTTGATATTTATGCTTTAGAACTTTTTTATGCCTCCATTGTTGGGCTATCAAACTTTAGTGAATTTTGATACCATGTTATTTGGGTATAAAAATTTAGTGAAGTTTGGTATTAACTGAGGACAAGAAAATGGATTAAGGTAAATAACATGGAAGATATACAATGCATACAATACCTTCTTTCTCCTCAGATATAGCTAAAGTAGAGTGCACCCTATATCTACTTGATTTACTCGTTTGATGTGTTGATGGAGGAATGTGGTTGCTTATAAAACCAAAAGCATGGTGATAGGATTAGGAAGATAAGGATATGATAATGGAAGATTAGCTAATCTATGGAAGAAGTAGATATAAAATTTAGTAGCATGAGGCTATGAATATGGAATATTCTTCAAATGGGATGAGAGGCCTCTAACTTATCTAAAATTTCCATGAGATAAATCAAGGGACATGATTCATTAGTTAGTGGATGACTACAATTGATTGAGAATTAGGGTTGGGATCAAAGTTGTAGTCACGTGACAAGTGTCACATGAGGGATAAGGTCTAGGTTTAGGATGTGCATTAAGAAAAAATCATTATGTGAATGAATAGGATTAAGAGGTTTAGATGAGATGGATAGTTAGTTTGACTCTTGGAAAGTGTCTAGGTTCAATGAATCTAGACAGGAAGTAAGTTAGTCATGTGAAGAGGGCACTTGTCATATGATGATAAGTTTAGATTGTGATCCATGTGAATGGATTTAATGGCTAGGACTAAATGGATAAGGTTGAGGGATAAAGTGGAATTAAATGATAGAGGAAAATTTAATGGGGATTAATAAGCCTAAATCAATTAATTAATTGATTTAGTTGGAGGATTTTTGGGATAAGGCTAGACTTAATCAAATAAATGTGAAATTTATTTAATTAAAGGTCATGGATAAATGTAATGGATAAATTAAATAAATAAATAAATATTATTTATTTAATTATTGGCTTAGGATAGGATAAAATTAGGTGTGATTGGGATACTTGGTCATATTTTAGGTGTCTATACTAGCTTCTTGGGTATCAAACTTAATGAATTTTGATATCAGCCTCTTGGGTATTGGACTTAAGTGAAGTTTGATACTATCATCTTGGGTATCAACTTCAATGAAGTTTGATATTGGTATTGAGACTTCAAACTTCAATGAAGTCCAATATCACCCATTGTATATTAAAATTAAATGAAGTTTAATACTACCTATTATGTAACAAACTTTAGTGAAGTATGATGTCACCCATTGTGTATCATACTTAAGTGAAGTTTGATACTAGTGTCAAGCATTTTACCATGATGAAATTGGATTCTTAGGTTCAATCCCTAGCAAATCTCAATAATAGGGGTATCAAACTTGGGGGCATCCTAATTATTTTTAGGGGTCAAGGATTTTCAATGAACTATAACAAAAAGGATAAGCCTTTGTCAATAAATTTTCTATGTTGTGGCCTAGTAGGATTTAGAGCCTAGAGGTTTGGTAGAGAGTACTGGCTCAGGTCTTCTAATGGTTTTGGGAATCTTGACTTGCCCCCATGCCTTATTTTTATTTTCAACCATGGTGTTTGTTCTCATAATGTTTGATTCTTCCACTTGTGTCACCATGCCTTGGACTTGGGTGTGTGTGCCAAGTGTTTCATCTTAGTTTGTTATGATACTTAATGCACTTTTAGTATCGAGTGATTTTCTTAATGCCAATTTTGTATCACAAATTTTTTTTGGTCTATTTTTTCTCAATAATGTTATAGGTGTATGGATTGGCGAATTACATTTGGTATTAGAGCCCATATTTTAGCATTGGGATCCCTAGTTTATGTAATTTCACATGTGTTTGTTTGTGCTTGATGTGTGTGAAATGGTGAAAAATGGAAGAGGCCCTTTAGGGGAGATCTCCCTTTGTGGGGGCTCAACACATTTTTCTTTTATTTTATTAAATAAGGAGATAGTAATGATCGGGGTTTGATGGATTTTGATAATATATATGATTGAATTACAACCTGAAAGGTGAGTCAACCTACCCTAGACCAAATTTGAAAGTAACCTAAGAATGAAATGCAATGACTCAATTGACCTAATGATGCAAATTACCATCCCGATGCAAATACAACAAATCTGACATATCACGGAGAAATCTAGACTTTAGAAAATGTCTAAGTAGGACACTGTGCACCTATGGTATAAATTTGAGCTTGATTTTGTGAGGTGTTTCCTCTATGGGTGCCACTATCCTTGTTGACCAAATTTAGATCTATTTTTGCAGTCCTCTGGTATTGGATCAGAGCTTCCATTTTTTGCCTACAAATTTGTTAGATCACTATCAAATATTTTTGTAAGTGAGTTTTTGTGAGTTTTCAAGGTGTAGGCTTTTGATTGCAACAATGAATAATTGGTCTTCAAGATTTCTTCAACTCTTCTTCAAACTTGAAACTTGCACATGCAAAGAGAGAAGAAGTGTTGTGCCATTTAGGGGATTTCCTTAGTAAAACCCCATGTTAGTGTTTCCACATCCACAATGGAAATGTCAATGATAAAAGGATAAATGATAGGAAGGATTGATAAATCCACAAAATGCTACAACTCTCCACCCTTCAATGGATTCCTTGAAGGACTGAAGTCATGCACATATCCTCAAGGCTTGGATCTTGCTTTCTTGAATTTCTCGAATTGCTTGGAGGCCTACAAGGATTAGTCTTCACAAACAATATAAAAACATAAGCATAAACACACTCACATGCACTTTGACATGATGTTTGGATCTTGAATTACTGTAATAAATCCTCTTATGGTTTCCCTTGACTTGCTTGATAATGTTCTTGATAATAATTTTTTCTTTTGATTCTTAATGCTTTCACTTGTTGCTAGATAGATTTAAAATGATGCAATAACTAGGTAAATTTTTATACTAATTTTCTAATTCCCCAAAACTTAAATCCTAACAGCCAACTTTAAATATTTAAATTTCATATAATAAGATGTTGACACCAACATATTTGAATTTGAAGCTAAAATAGGGGGACATAGGTGCCCTAGGTGCCAGTGTCCCAGACCTATTTTCTGAAATTTAAGGAGTCAGGGGCACAGTATTAAATGAGAGAATTTGTTTTTTGCTTGCAAATTATTATAACTTTTTTAAATGGGCCACAAAATGCATAATTTAAGAAATTGAGTGCTCAATTAGGTCCTATAACTTATGGGGGAGAAAAACATAGTGTGAAATTGTCAAGGGTGACAATTTATGACACTACATTTAGCCCCCACTTTAGTGAGAGTATGAACTTACACTTAGAATCACACTAAAGTAGAAAAAATATATCAAGAGGGATGCGAATGTACAAATTTTGAAGAGATAGGATGACAAAGGATCAGGGGGAGTATACAAGCCCTCAAGATCGAAGATCCTATGGCAAACCAACATACTTGCACAAAGGAATGTACATGTATGTAATGCAGTAAGACAACATGCAAAAACATGTACATGTCAAAAAATATGAAGCATACACGATGAAAACACATGACATAACATAGAATATAGAGGGAAAAAAATGAGCACAAACACAAACATGTGCATGTCAAAAAATATGAAGCATACACGACAAAAACACATGACAAAAAATAGAATATAGAGGGGAAAAAATGAACACAAACACAATGCAAACATGAAGAAGATACACAAAAGACACACAACAAAACACAAGGTTAGTATAAAAAGGATTTGAGTTAGTAAGGTAAAGAGAGTTCAGTCTTAAATTGTCTCAAATACCAAATGTCATCCATTGAATAAATGTTAGTCAAAGGAATTCTCACATGAGGACTAGCAAGTTGTGTTATGCCAAAATCACTCATGGGCCACATGGATCCACTAGCTAGCAAGTTGAATTATGCTACATGTCCATGCAATGTGATGGGTTCCACAAGGCTAGCAAGCTACATTATGTTAGACACTCATGAAACACATAGCTCTACTATCAAACAAGTTGTGTTATGCTCGACAACCATGTTAATAAAGGGGGTTCCATAAGGCTAGCAAGTTACATTATGCTAGACACTCATGAAACACATAGCTCTATTTTCAAGCAAGTTGTGTTATGGTTAATGGCCATGTTAAAGGGGTGCTCAATTTCATGACCCAACAAGCTTTGTTATGTTGAATCCATGAACTATCTTGCCAAAAAATTACCTAAGAAGGTGTAAAAACTCACCTACGAAGGCACATAAATGACAAACTCACCTATGAAGGCATATAAACAACAAAGTTTCTTATGAAAGTGCATAAAATCACCCAAGAAGGAGCATAAGACAAAGCCAAAACCACAAGAGGTGTTATAAACAACACCACCACAAAAGTGATTTATAAAATAACAAAAAAGGAATTTCATAATACATGGAGGGTCACACCTTAGGGAATATCACACATGATATCACCACTAAGAGAGGACAAGTCAAGGAATAAAAAGATCACACCTTAGGGAATACTAGCCATAGTATTACCACAAAGGGGAGCATCCTATGGCAAGAAAAGTCACACACTTAGAAGATATGAATCCTAATATCACCACAAAGGAGACACAACATAGATTGAGAAGGCCACACTTCCATTGACAAGGTCACACTTTCTAGGAGATGTATACTATCATCACTACAAAGGGACCATTTCTTATGTGAATAATAAGTGTGGGACTATATTCCCCCCTTAAAATGTTAGTGTACTTTCTACACTAACGTTTTAAGGAGATATAAAGGGACCCCTTTTTAGAAGGAATACACCTAACACAAGGCTACCTAACCCCTTTCCCCCAAGTGTAGGGACAAAGATGAGCCAATATAGATGATGATTTGTTGTTCCTTGCAAGATGAAATATTGTTGCATAAAGCATAGTTTATACCCCCATGCATGGTAGTGATTATATTATGATACTATAACTACCACATGGAAAGGAGCAAAGCACATATATTTTAATCTATTATTCATTCAATTTGATCATTGTAAGGATCAAATTCTTTCAATTTATTATTTAAAGAACCACATTCATCAGTAGTATGTCCAAATATTCTATGATATGCACAAAAAGATGTATTTTTATTCTTTTGTTTATTATCTTTTCATTCACACATGGGTGGTAATGTAATGTATCCCAAGTTTAGAAGTGTAGCTAAATTACACTTGATCTTCGATAAAAGATGTGGAGTAGGTAACACACCTTTCCTAATAGGACCATGGACTTTGTATGGCTTGGTTGGTGGAACAAATGTGTGATGCAAAGGTGGTGGACCTTGGTAACCTATTCCTTTTGTGTCTTCAAATGGTGCTTGTTCCAAAAGGCAATGGATTTCATGTTCATTGTTTATGTCACATCTTTGTTTTGTCAATTTCTCAAAGCCTTGGCCATAGCATTGCTCTAAGATAATAGGTGTGTTTGTAACTTTTTTCTCATATGATGGGAGATTGGGTGATATGTTTTCCTAATGATTGTTATTGATAGGTATTTACATGTGCATTGGTTGAGGTATGAATTGTAAGTCACTTTCCTTCTGTGATGTGGAAAACATTTCAAGTGGTGGTATGGTAGGTGGTGTTGATTGTTGATATTGGTGATTAGGCCATTCCATTGAAGGGAAAAGGTACACATTGTTCTCAAGGTTGGGCAAGGTATTGTTTATTAATGCATTCATAATTTAATCTTCCTATCTCAAGATATCTTCATTAAGAAGACATGTGTTGGGAGATGAAGGGTCATGAATATCATCATCTGAAGTAGGGTCATTGTTAAACACAAAGCTTGAGACATCAACCAAGGATTTCCAATAATTCAACATCTTACCAAAACACTACCATTATGGCCATATGATTCTCGCACTGAGGTTCAAGCCATTATGAAATAGGTAATTAGAAAACATACAACGCATCTAGACAAATAATTTTGAGGGGTCTTTGTCATAGGAATCTGAGCCACAAAAAGAAAGACTAGGGTGTCTAGGGTGCATATGTCTTGGATATATGTGTAATACTATTTAAGGTTTTTGTATCTATGTGCAAACAGGTCTGACAGTGAATATTTTTCTAGAATTTGTTGAATTTAAGACTATGTGACACAAAATATAAATGTGCAAATTTTTTGAAAATGTTTGAACAATAAATGACAATTGTGAATGCAATTTCTAGATCTAAAATGCAACAAATAACTAATTGTAATATGCAAAATTCTAAAATTGATGATATTGATATACTTTCTGAAAAAAAAGAATGCAATTTTTCACTTTTTTAGCTATATGCAAGATACCTAAATGCATGCAATGACACTTTCAATTTTTTTTTGTTTTCATATTTTAAATGAGCTTATGCATATTTGTGAAGATCTAAGATACAATGACTGAAATAAACCCTATTGCAACCTATAATGCAATATGATATGTAAATTTTGGAGTTTTTATTCTTTTATGATGCAAAAATGAATGCCTAATTGAATAATGCAAGGTAATGCAATGCAAAATCTAGATCTAGGGTGAATGGCTTCAAATTTCAAAAGGGATATAATTTGTTAATATGGAAGGTTCACCAAAATGAAATGGTGAAAAATGGAAGAGGCCCTTTAGGGGAAATCTCCTTTTGTGGGGGCTCAACACATTTTTCTTTTATTTCATTAAATGAGGAGATAGTAATGATTGGGGTTTGATAGATTTGGACAAGATATATGATTGAATTACAACCTGAAATGTGAGTCAACCTACCCTTGACCAAATCTCAAAGTAACCTAAGAATGAAATGCAAGGACTCAATAGGCCTAATGATGCAAATTTAATAGATCTGAGATATCACAAAGAAATTCAGACTTCAGAAATGGATTGAGCAGGACATTGTTCACCTGTGGTCTAAATTTGAGCCTGATTTTGCATGAAGTTTCCTCAAGGGGCACCACTATCCTCATTGAAAAAATTCAGATCTATTTTTGCATTCCTCTGGTGTCAGTTCAAAGCTTCTATTTTTCACCTACAAATTTTTCATATCATTGTCAAATAGTTCTATAAGTGAGTTTTTGTGAGTTCTCAAGGTGTAGGGTTTTGATTGTTAAAATGAATAATTGGTCTTCAAGCTTTCTTCAACTCTTCTTCAAACCTGAAACCTACACATTCAAAGAGAGAAGAAATGTTGTGTCATTTAGGGGCTTTCCTTAGTCAAACCCCATGTTAGCGTTTCCACTTCCACAATGGCAATGTCAATGATAAAAGGATAAATGATAGTGTAGACACTCCAATTATGACTTTAAATCCCTAATTAATTAAAATTCCAAATTTTAATTAATTTTCTCAATTTCTTCTCAATTAATAATTGATCCATCTTTACCCAAAGTAAATTAAATATTTTATTATTTAATTAGTTATCCCATCTTCTAAAAATTAGTTAAATATTTTATTGTTTAATTAATTATTTCATCCCTCATCCCAAGCTTCTCTCCAATTAATTAAATATTGAACTACTTAATTAATCTAACCCTTTTCCACATTCCTCTAAATTCCCTAATCTTTCTTAAGTTAATTAATCCATAATTAATTAACTTTACCTACACCTTAATCATCATTAGCCCATTCTCCAACTTTTAACCCTGGGCTAGTTAATGAACCCATGGTTTGTTAACTCAACCTATCCCCATTAAGTTAATTGATCCTTGATTAATTGATTTAATCCCTATGCCTAACCATCATTAATATTGCTTCCTAATTTTTAATTCTCTCCACCTCCCTCAAACTTGCCACTATGTGACATGTGTCCTAGCCTACTCATCCTACCCTCTTACACAATCCCACTATCTTACACATTCTCTTCCCAAGGTGTGTTCACACATGTTTGAGCACACCTCACTCTTACACCCATTTCCCTCTTGTGACACTTGTCATAAGGCTAATGCTCCCTCACACACTCAATCTTAGCCCTTGATCAATTCAATGCATCCAAGCCCTCCATTTCACTCATCTAATCTTTATAAATGGAAATATTCTCTCCCATTTCCAACAACTTCAATTTCCTTTAGCCTTATTATGCTATAATCTTGACTTGAACAATCCACATTCCAATCACTTAGAGAAAATCAACAAGGATTTTGGGTGCAACTCGTGAGATCAATCCATGGAGAAGGGAATGGAGGTATAGCTTTGTGATTTGAATGCATTTTTATGTTATTTTGATTAATTTGAGCTTGCACAGCATTCTCCCTTCATTTTAGCACATCGTGGGACCCACATCCCTTTCTAATAATTGTGAGTTTTTTTGAGTTTTTAGTTTGCAAGCTATCAAATCATGCTTTCTCTACAAAACCATGCCTACGCTTCAACTAGTAACACCTCAAATACTCGAAACTTTCATGTTATCTTTCAGCACTTCCATTTCAACTTGTGACACTTCTGCTACAACTTTCGATGCCTCCATAGTCCAGAACTACACCTCTGTTCTAGCACACAACTTTTTTGTTTTGCTAACCTTTTGAGTGTTGCTTGTGGGTCTTTTAGGATCTTATTAAGATATTAGTCTTAGGATTAAGGGTTACAAGTGAAACTATCTACCATGGATAATATTTTACCTCCTTTTCTTTGTAACTACAACTGCAACAATCTAAAAAGACTAAAAAAATTTACAAAATACATAAAATAATAAAAAAATAGGTTAACAAGATCCCTAGATTCACTTCACACTTTGTTTGGGTTTAAAATTTACCTTTTAAAGGTTAAATAACTCACATTGTAATTTCAATTTTAGATTTCATTTGTCAGTTCCATCTTCTCTCGAGTCTCTATTTTTTTGTGTTTGTGCAGATGATAGACATGCCTCCGCGCTAACCTACAACACTTCTTCTCTACATTTTGGCACCTGCACATAGACCAACTGCACCTACATCGTGATTCATTGCGCCTAGTTAGAGACCTTTTGTGCCTCTATTTTGCAGGGTTGTGCTTCTATCTTTAAATAAAGGGCATAAATCTTTAGGGTCTAAGGCTAGTATTTGAATATTTATATATTATTCTAACAAGTGGCATTGTAATTAATGTTAAACAACTTAGTTTTATTACATTTTGTTACTCGATTTTTGTTTACAGAGTCAAATTTTGTAAATTTTTCACTTAGTGTAAAAATGCGGTTTTGTTTTTATAGTTGTGCTTGTGTTTTGCACCTACACAATGACTCTCTACACTTTCAGGATGAAATATTGTTCCTCTATTTTGTAGATTTATGCCTATGTTAGGTATATTTTAACTCTCTATGTCCACACTTTTGTTCAGTTCACTATAAAACTACACTTCTATTTTGTTTTAAAATTTTAATTTTTTGAGATAACATTTTTTACTAACAAATAGTGTAGTTGTTTCGGTTGGTCCAAGACAAAACATAAAAGCTACTAATATATAGTTTTATAGGATGCAAGTCAAAGATCATTGATTTTCCACTAATTAGGCACTAAATTAGATTAGTGGGTTAATGAACTTTTTTTGCCTTTTTGGAGGATTTACAATAGACGTATGCTCTCTCCTTGTGCCTAAAGTAATCTTGGGGATCAAAAATCTTTGCATACTCTTATTTTGTGTTTTACAGTAGAACCTAGGGCATGCTACTTTTGGGGTGTCCTCTCCCCTCACGCTTAGTGTGAACTTGGGGATAAAAAACACCTAGCATTATCATTCCCTTTAGGGGGATTGCCTAAAAATTTAATCACCCTAGGGGATGACCTCAACCATGTGTTACTAGTGGGGTATAGAAAGGGTGGAGAATGAAATTTGTACCCTAATCTAGTCACATCGGTTCTAGTGAAGCTCTAAAACTTGGGTGATTCTAAGCTAAGAGTGTAGAGTTGGTCGAAGATTTCTCACAAAAAGTTCTCGACCCATGCTTGTGGTGAGCTAGTGTTCACTATTGTGCCTCATGCACCCTCCTAGTGTTTAGAGGATTCCCTAGATAGCTTGTATAGCCTATACTAAGACCTTTCGATCATAGCTTAGTGTTGTGTAGGGTACGATATCATGCCCAAAGTTACTCACCATATACTCTCTTAGGCTGAGATAGAAATATTTGGGTGAACTTTGATAGTTCCCAAGGAGAGAGAAATGGTGATCCTATTGCCATTGTGGGCCTATTCCACTGGATCTTTAGCTATCTTTAATATGTCTCAGATTGCAACATAACTCCCTCATTTGACTTCATGATTAGACATATTGAATAATTTTTGATACAAAGAGAAGCCTCTATCATACCATCCAAACCCATTAAGACTAATCAAGATTATTCCATTCATAAATCACCATCAACTCAAGTCCATGTTAAGAATATAATTCTAAGCATAACAAAAGTTGCTACAAAACAATAGAAGATCAAGATCCCATATCTCCAAAATACTATCATGATCTACATAATATTTTCCAATCTATCCAAGATTTTACAAAAGATGACCATACTCTTACACCGAAAACTCCTACATCTACCCATGAGATGCTTAATTATAATGGACACATAGATGATCTTCCTTCAAAACAAGATTCTCCTACTCTTGACATCCTTACAAATGATCAAGCAATGATAAAATTCATAGAGATTCATGGTGGTATTCCATAAATGGATCATGAAGAAGATTCCTACATTGATTGTGGATGACAAACATCTATTGAACAACAATCAGGATCCAATATTTTTACTACTACTTTTGAATATTCCCAATAGAGAATAGAAGAAGTATCATTGTGTTTTGAAGACAAATCATATTCAATGGCAGTTTTTCAATGGATGCATTATCAAAAAGAAGCAATGTAGATAGTTAACGATCTTGAGCAGCAAGGTATTGGTTATTCAGAGATCAAGGAATCTAATCATATCATCGATACCTTCATAATATTGGGGGATACTTTAACTAATGCAAACATCAACATGGAATTCCTGAAGAGTCCTTATGATGAAATTGTTGCTAGCACTTCAACCATTCATGTCATGAATCATCATCCTCACATATTTCCAACCACTAATTGGGACCAACAAAAAGAGAAAAATCTATATCAATGAAAACAGCATTTCATCAAAATAAATAATCGACAAATCAAAATGGGCACATAAAATTCAAATGGATGCCAAAGTAAAATAAAGCAAAGTATCCCTATCAAACTCCATTAGTCAAAGAAACTATGGGGAAAAATAAAACATGGAATATCATCCATCAAAGATGTCCTATGATTCATAAGAAGGCTTCAAGAGTGCCATACAAATTATATGAAGAATTTGGTCCTAATTCCACTCAGAATTCCATATCCACCTTTCATTTCTCATCATCCTAAGTTTAGAGAATCAAAGATCTATTATCCAAACTATCAACCAACCCATCTACATCTTATATCTCTCATTTCATTCCATCGTCCACTTTGAAATTAATGATATACATATCTCGCATTGACCATATCTTGGTAGAAACGCTTTATTATAAGGACTCTAAAGACACTCTATCATAATGTGTGCACCTATGTGAGGTTCGCTGGTATTGAAAAAGATAAGAAAATTTAGGGGTTACATACAAGTGCTTGTATCTTGGCAAAGAAACTCCTACAAGCATAATATCATTGGTACATCATGAAAACAATACCATCTACATCAACACCACCAGGTGGTCTAGCATAAACATCCAAAAATCATTAAAAAAAATCAAAAAATCAAGAAAATAGTAAAGAGAAAAATCATCCTCCAATGAAAACCACTTTAGTGGCGCTATGGGAAAGTACCATGATGAAAACC
>CM021104.1:485383081-485398981 GCA_007115665.2 Sequoiadendron giganteum
AGCCTAACGTGCTAGCGTTGATTGCGGAGATGGTTTGTTGTTTGTGGAAGAATTTTGTAGTGTTTCAATGTAGATTTGGGTCCCAATCAACCCTTAGTGTTTTTCACCTTCACTTCTTTCCATTGTGGAAGTCTTTCGTGCTGACCTATTTGGTGGTTGCATGTTCGAGGTGCATATGTTTCATTGAGGCCAACCTAGAGAAGTTGTTTGAGGTTGTGAAAGATATATAAGCAAGGTTAATTGTTGGATATGTGTGATTTGTTGTGTAGTGTAAAAATATGTGAATGTGATCAAGTGGTGTAATACGAGTGCAAGCTTAAATGCCTAAGGCTACCAGAAGTAGTGAGCAGAAGGTGTCTACATTTTTAGTGCACCTGAAGTTGCTAGAGGTAGTGAGTCAAAGGTTGCAAATGGTGTAGAGTTGTTGTGGTGGATCTTCCTATTTCTCTAAGGTAGTTAAAATTCTTGTAATAGTCTTATTCTATTCTCTTCTATTCTAGACAACGAGTCCTTTGGGCAATGATCCATTCTTTTCTTTTGGGCAGTGATCCCTTCTGATAGTGAGCTTGTTGTAATTGGTGTTGTTATTCATATATGTGTGAGTTAATCCTCATCATCGTTTTTCCCTAATTAAGGTTTTCCATGTAAATTTTTTTTTCTATGGTGTATGGTTGTTAATGTGTTTATGTTTCTTTATTTTACATTCATTTTGATGCATGATAAGGGTTTGAAGGTTAATGAGGGTTTGAATGTTTTAATCTACAATTGACTCACCCCCCCTCTCAATTATCATGTGTGTCAAACAATTGGTATCAGAGTTGTGGTTCCTTGGAAAAAGCTTAACCTCTTGAGGTAGATCCAAATCATGCACAAGAATGGTGCCAAGGTCCCTATGTTCGATGGATCAAACTATGCTTTTTGGAAATTTCGGATGGAATCATTTCTTGCCTCATTAGGATTTGGTGTTTGGAAGTCAGTTAAAAATGGATACACTAGGCCTACTACTCATCCAGCAAATGATGATGAGATCAAGGATTATGAGAATAATGGCAAAGAAACGAATGCTATCTTGAGTGTACTTTTTGATTAAGAACTTGTGAAGGTGATAAGCCTCAAAATTACTAAAGAGATATAGACAAAGTTGTAGAGAATTTTTGAAGGATATAATAAGGTCAAGCAAGCAAAGATGATGAATTTTAAAGCCAAATTTGAAACCCTAAGGATGTCAGAAGATGAAGATATTGTTGGATACACGCTTAGAGTGGATGAAATTGTCAATGTCATCAATGGTCTTGGTGGAAAACTAGAGGAGAGTGAAATTGTGAAAAAGGTATTGAGAAATCTTCCTAAATATTATAGTGCTAAAGTTTCTACTATTGAGGAAGCTCAGAATTTGGATCAATATATTAGAGATCAATTGTTTGGTGCTTTAACTAGTTTTGAATTAAGAGAGTTTGACAAAGATGCTCTAAAGAAATAAACTTATTTTAAAGTCAACAAGAAAGAGAATGATGAATCTAATTCAAATGATCTTGATGAGGTGTAAGAAAATTTTGTAAGGAGATTGAAAAAGGGCATTGGAAAATATAGAGGTAAGTTACCCTTCAAATGTTTCAATTATGGAAAGATAGGTCATTATGCTTCTAAATGTCCAATCAAAGTTTCAAATCACAAACATAAAGATCATCAAGTTAAATCTATCAAGAAGAGCTATTATGTTAAAGAAGATAGTGGTGTATTTGATGATGAGGAATCATACTATCCAAATGATGGAAGTGATGAATGTTTGTTCATGTCTCTAAATTTTGGAACTAATTCTACTAATCTTGAAAGATGTGTGAGGGAAATTTCTCCAAAAATAGGTCACAATAATGAAGGAACTATGTTGATTGCTTTTCATGCAAGAGAGGAGAGAAACTACTTGATAATTAATAATGGATTCTCAAATCATATGACAGTTGATAAGAGTAAGTTTTTTAAGCTTGAAAAGTATGATGGTGGTCTTGTTAAGTTTGGTGATGATACATCTGCTAAGATTTGTGGAAAAGGTTCAATTACTTTCATGGCAAGCATAAAATAGATAATGTTCTTTATGTCAAGGGTCTCTAGTATAATCTTCTTAGTGTAGGAAAAATGTGTAGCAGAGGATACAATTTGGTTTTTTAGGATGATGGTTGTGAAATCAGAAAAGGAAGCTCTAGAACATTGGTTGCAACTGGAACAATGACAAAAGGAAGTGTTTATCAGATTAAAAGTGGTGGTGTTAAATGCTTTATGTCTCAAATCAATGAAAGTTGGCTATGGCATAGAAGAATGGGTCACATAAATTTTGATAGCCTAGTGAAGATCAACTCTACTCAAGCTGTGAGAGATCTGTCAAGAATTACTAAGCCTATCAATGCAATTTGCAAGGAGTTTCAATCAAGAAAGAAAAAAAAAAAGAGGTTCAAAACTAAGGAATATTCTACCACTAGAACTTTGGAGTTGGTGCATATAGACCTAGTGGACCTACCAGAATAAGAATCTCTAAAGGTGATAGGTATTTTATGTTATTGATAGATGATTACTCTAGAATGTCTTGGGTAACCTTTCTCAAAGAAAAATTAGAAGATATATATAAGTTTAAATCATTTAAGTCTATGGTTGAGAAATAAATGGGTTTGAAAATCAAATGTTTGAGGTCTAACAGAGGTGGTGAGTTCACCTCCAATGAGTTTAATATTTTTTGTGAATATCATGGGATAAAGAGACATTTATTAGCTCCTAGGACTTCACAATAGAATGGAGTTGTGGAGAGGAAGAACATAAAAATTCAAGAAGTAGCAAAAACTATGATGAAGGAAGTAAATCTACTTGAAGTCTAGTGAAAATAATCTATTCATATTGCAGTGTACATTCTTAACAAAGGACAAGAAAGAGTGAACAGTTCAAAGTGTTGAACAATCTAGATAACTGAGAGGGGGGTGTACGAGTTATTATAAAACAATTTTCCTGACGTTAATTAATCCAGAGAAAACTTAAATCAATCAGATAATGATCTAACAGATATGAAAATGAAAGAAAATAACAACACCATGAACAATGAACACCAAAATTTATGTGGAAACCCAAGAAGGGAAAAACCACGGAGAATGCTAATTCTCAATTATAAAACACCGGTTAAGGTGACCTTTACAAAGGCTCACTACCAAATTGCTCACTACAAGTAAGGCTCACTGCCCAACTATTACAACCAAAGATAAAAAGGCTCACTACCAAAAGAGAAAGGCTTGTTGCCTAAAGAAAATGGCTCACTGCTAGAAGAATGATGAAAGGGAATTCACCGCTGAAATAACTGTCACCAAAAATGACACTGGATAGAATCTCATTGTCTGCTGCCTCCAGTTATAAAATTTTGAATAATTTCTAGATTTTAGATTCACATTCACCACACTTTCTTTCATCTAACAGAATCAACTTTTACTTATACCAATCCATTCCTTCATAATCTCCTAAGTCAGCCAAACACAATTCCATTCCATGCTTCCATAAAATCCTAAGTCGGCCAAACACAATTTGAATTAGGTCTCCAAAAAAGCATTCCCATGGTGGAAGGGAATGAACCATGGACCAAACAAAACCTCCTCGCTCAAATCAACATGCTACATATTAACCATGATATCTGGAACCAGAGAATAGAATATACATGTTATAATGCAAACAATGTTTCGAGGCATGTTAATCAATTTCCAGGTCGTTCCAGACATTATGTTGCAAACTGAGTGGGACCAGGACAAGCACAACCAAAGATAGATCATCAGTGCACACCATCTAGATCACACCAATCCGGATCATCAAAGCATCAAAACTGAACCTTAAACAACAACCAAGATATGTTGACATCAATGACAACCATTAATTACAACAATCAACATCACATTCCAATAATCTCCCCCTTTGTCATTGATGGCAACATTCATCAATGACAAACCAAAAAACTAAACAACAACATCAACATCATCAAGGAACCTCTTTTCTTCTTCCCCTTTGACATCAAATACAAAGGAAAAAAAAAACCCCCCTGAAAAACTTACTCTACTCCCCCTATGAGGAAGCCACCAAGCATTGATCTAGATAAGAGTGAGCATATAATATCGTGGACCAATGCACACCTTGGTGCACATTATTATAGACTCGGAGGGGGAAGAACCCCTAACTTCTTCTAGAGATACTCAAAAGTATCTTTTCTCAACAGTTTTGTGAAAATGTCTGCAATCTTCTCTTTTGTGGGTACATATTCAAGTCTTACCTCATTCTGCAATACCTTCTCTCTCAAGAAGTGATATCTGAAAGATATATGCTTCATTTTGGAGTGTTGTACCATATTTTTGGAAATATTTATTGCACTGGTATTATCACACATTATTGAGATCGGTTCATCAAATGATATGTAAATGTCTTTCAGTGCTTGTTTCCTCCAAAGTACTTGAGTGCAACATGAGGATTCTACAATGTATTAAGCTTTAGAAATAGATAAAGATACAAAATATTATTTCTTGCTTCACCAAGCAACCAACTGAGAGCCAAGGAAATAAGCTCCACCACTTTTGCTTTGCCTGTTATCAAAACATCCGACCCAATCAGCATCAGTATAGGTTGTCAAGGTGAAATATGAGTCCTTTGGATACCATAACCCGATATCTTATGTACAAATATCTAAAGATCCTTTTTACTACAACAACATGTGATTCCTTCGGTTCTTGCTGAAATCTAGTTGCTAGACAAACAACATACATAATGTCTAGTCTAGTAGCAGTCAAATATAGAAATCCTTCAATCATTGACCTGTACATACTTGCATCGGCTTTAGGTGAATCATTTTCTTTTGTCAACTTACATCTAGTAACAATAGGTGTACAAACTAGTTTGGAATTCTCCAATCCAAACTTCTTCAATAATTCTTTGGTATACTTGGACTGAGAAATGAAAATTCCTTTGTTGTTTTGATTTACTTGTAATCCAAGGAAGAAATTTAACTCGCCTATCATAGAGATTTTGAATTCCTTCTGCATTTCATCTGCAATTTTTTTGTACAAATCATCATTTCCTCCAAAAATTATTTCATCAACATGAACCACAACAATCAATATTTGGTCTGAGTGAATTTTGTAGTATAAATTACTATCAGTAGATCCATTTTTAAATCCTTGTCCAATCAAGTACTTGTCTAATCTACCATACCAAGCTCTAGGAGCTTGCTTCAATCTGTATAAAGCTTTCTTCAACCTACAAACAACATTTGGGTCATTTCTGGACTTCAATCCCTCTAGTTGCTCAATGTAGACTTCTTCCTTCAATTCTCCATTCAAAAATGCAAATTTGACATCCATTTAATAGACTCTGAAATCCTTAAAAGTTGAAAAAGCCAAGAATATCCGGATCGATTCCATCTGGGCAACAGGGGCATATGTCTCTTCAAAATCAATACCTTCGATCTAAGTGTAACCTTTGCAAACTAATCTTGCCTTGTTTCTCAATACCTTTCCATTTTCGTCCAGCTTGTTCCGGAATACCCACTTTTTTCCAATAACATTTTTGTTTGTCGATCTGGGCGCAAGATCCCAAGTCTTATTTTTCTCTATCTGACCAAGCTCTTCTTTCATTGCCTTCAACCAATTATGATAATTGCATGCTTCTTCCATAGTCTTTGGCTCAGTTTTCGAGAGTAAACATAGTAATACTTGTTCTTGAGTTGCTTTGCTTCTTCTGATAATTCCTTTATTCTTATCTCCAATAATCTAATTTTCTGAATGGTTTCTCTATACATACCTTGGATTTTTGGTTGTAGTTGTCAAATCCTCCTTTGTCTCTTCTTATTCTTTCTTATCCTTTTCTCCTTTTTCATCTGAGTTATTTGATTCATATTCAATATTCTTGTCAGGATTTATGTGAACATCTTCATCCACTTTCACATTCACACTTTCAACTATCTTTTTCAGTCTCTTGTTATAACATTGGTACACCTTGCTTCTTGTAGAGTAACCCAAAATATGCCTGCATCAACTCTATTGTTTCCAAGATTGTCCTCATCTCTCTGAATGTAGCACTTGCTTCCAAAAAAATTGAAGTACTTTACTATGGGAGCTATTCCATGCCATAGCTCATATTATGTCTTTCCATATTTCCACTAGAACATTACTCTATTAAGAGTGTATACTGTTGTGTGTATCGCTTCTCTCTAGTAGACCTGTGGTAAACATGCTTCACAGATCATTGTTCTAGCTGCTTCTTGAACTATCTAGTTCATTCTTTCCACTACACCATTTTGCTATGGTGTTCTAGGGGAAGATAGTTATTTTTTAATGTCGTATTTCTCATAGAACTTGAATTGATCATAAATAAAATATCCTCCTCTATCAGATCTTAAACACTTGATTCTCCTATCAACTTCATTCTCAACTCTTGCCTTGAAAATCTTGAAATTTTCTAAAGCCTCTGATTTTTCTCTTAAAACGCAACCTAGGTTAATTTGGAATAATCGTCTATTAAAATCATGAAGTATTTCTCACCTTGTAAGCTTCTTGTTCTTGTTGGACCACATAGTTCAGTGTGTACAAGGCCCAACAAACTGGTAGAGGATTCTTATTTTCTTTGGAATTTTTCTCTAGTCTTCTTTCCTTCTTGACATCCTTTGTAGATAGTTCTATCTAGTTTGGTCAGTCTTGGCAAGTCTCTAACTGCTCTTGTTGAACTTATCCTTACCAAATTGTTGAATTTGATGTGACACATCCTTCGATGCTAGAGCCAACTATCATTGCTCTAAGAAAATAAGCATCTCTTTGTATCTCCTTCCATTTGATACATATTCCCACTTGTTCTTTTTCGAGCTGCAATAATAGTTTTGAAACTCTTCTAGATCTCACAACCATCATCCTAAAATGCAACATTATAGCCATTCTCGTATATCTATCCAACACTCAAAAGATTATGATATAAACCCTTCACATAGTAAACATTGTTAGTATTATGTTTTCCATCAAAGGTAATAGAACCAATTCCAACAATCTATTTCATTTTACCGTCTCCAAATCTAACATAACCTCCATCATATTTCTCAAGCTTTACAAACTTATTTTTATCACCGATCATATGATTCAAACATCCACTATCAATCAACCATTCATCTCTATTTCTTTTGACAAATAATGAAGCTTCAGTGTTATCAATAGATTTCAGATAAATATTAGAGATATCAAATCTAGGTTCATCCTTTTCCACCAAAAACAAACAATCCTCATGATCTGATTCATCATCTGAAATACTAAAATAATCATTAACATAATAGGCCTTCTTATTGATCTTTTTAAATTTTTGCCTTGTTTTTTTCTCTAGAAACTTATTTTCTAAATGACTAATCTTTCCACATCTAAAGCATTTAAGGGGAAACATACCTTTTTACTTGTTGTTACCTTTCTTTAGTTTCCTTGTGAAGTTTACTTCCAACTCATCTGAATTTTCACTATCCGGATGTTCTATTTTTTATGGCTTTGAAGGTTGTTTCAGATTTCTCCTTTTCTTTTCCTCATTTCCTCATCTCGAAACTAGTCAAAGGTGACAAATAGTTTCTCTCTTGTGAAATTCTTCAGATCATAAACTTCCTCAATAGCTAATATCTTGTCACTGTAGCTCTCTAGTAGGGTCATCAGAATCTTCTCCATAACATCTTCATCTGTGAGAGTGCCTCCTTGATTTTTGACTTCATTTATTGCATTTTCAACTCTCTAAAAGTAGCTTGCTATATCCTCACCTTCTTCCATCCTCAATTTTTCATATATGCGCTTAGTTGTCAACTTCTTTGATAATTTGACTCTATCATTTCCTTCTTAGATTTCTTTCAAATTTTCCCAAACATCATAAGCAGTGCCCAATGAAATAACTTATGTTAACTCAATCTTAGACAAAGCACTAAAGATTACATACCTTTCCTTTTCATTCTCTTCATAGGTTGAAATCTCATCTACAGAAAAAGGATCATTTGTTGGTTCAACATATTTTATCTCAACTATTTTCCAAGTTTTGTACCTTAGAGAAATCAAGTAACCACTCATCTGTACTTTCCAGAAACTGTAGTCAAATCCATCAAACATAGGAATTTTTAGTTTGTGCGCCATCAAATCTACCCCAAGTAGTTAAGCTCTTCTTCGAGGAACCAAGGCTCTGATACCAATTTTTGAACAGTCTGAATAATCGAGAGGGGGGGTAAATCAGTTATTATAAAACAATTTTCTTGACCTTAATTAATCTGGAGCAAACTTAAATCAATTAGACAATGATCTAATAGATATGAACATGAAAGCATATAAAAAAACCATGCACAATGAACACCAGAATTTACGTGGAAACCCAAGAAGGGAAAAACCATGGAGAATGCTAATTCTCAATTATAAGACACTGGTTAAGGTGACACCGGTTAAGGTGATTTTTACAAAGGCTCACTGCCAAATTGTTCATTACAAGTAAGGTTCACTATCGATGGGGTCACTATTTAGCTATTACAACCAAAGATAAAAATGCTCACTACCAAAAGAGAAAGGCTCACGACCCATAGAAAATGGCTCACTACCAGAAAAATGATGAAAGGGAATCCACCATTGAAATAACTGTCACCAACAATGACACCGGATAGAATCTCACTATCTACTGCCTTTGGTTATAAAGTTTCACATAATGTCTAGATTTTAGATTCACATTCACCACACTTGCTTTCATCGAATAGAATCAACTTTTACTTATACCAATCCATGCCTACATAATCTCCTAAGTTCACTGAACACAATTCCATTCCATGCTTCCATAAACTCCTAAGTCAGCCAAACACAATTTGAATTAGGTCTCCACAAAAGCATTCCTGCAGTGGAAGGGAATAAAACATGGACCAAACAAAACCTCCTTTCTCAAATCAACATGCTACATATTAACCATGATATCTGGAACCAGAGAATAGAATATACGTTTTATAATGCAAACAATGTTAAGGGGCATGTTAACCAATTTCTAGATCAGTCTGAACATTATGTTACAAAATGAGTAGGACCAAGACAAGCATGACCAAAGATAGATCATCATAGCACACTATCTAGAGCACGCCAATCCGAATCATCAAAGCATCAAAACCGAACCTTAAACATCAACTAAGATATGTTGACATCAATGACAACCATTAATGGAAACAATCATCAACATCACATTCCAACACAAAGACCCCTATGAGCTATGTTATGGAAAACCTCCTACTATGAAACATTTTAGAGTGTTTGGAAGAAAATGTTATATTAGGGGAGATGAAGAAAATCTAGGAAATTTTGATGCAAGATCAAATAAAGGAATCTTCCTTGGATACTCCGCAAAGAGTAAGGCATACACATGCTACAACAAAAGGTTAAAGAAAATAGTTGAAAGTGCAAGTGTCAAAGTGGATGAAGAATCGCATCAGAGCTTAGTGTTGATAAAAGGATATGAATCTGATGATCCCCCTTGCAAAGAAGAAGAAAAAGAGATGATAGTGGAAGAGGAAGAAGCTATAAAAAATAATCCTAAGACTCCTAAGTATGTGTAGAGGAATCATTCTGAAGATAAAATAATTTGAGATAAGAGAAAAGGTGTACTGACAAGAAGAAGAGTTGCTATGGCAGAGGAATAGGTAAACCTTTGTTTACTCTCTGAGGTAGAACGTAAAAAAGTAACTGAATCATGCAACAAGTCGAATTGGATCAAAGCTATGGAAGAAGAATTGAGGCAGATTGAGAAGAATCAAACATGGGAACTAGTCCCAAGACCAACAAACAAGAATGTGATATGAACTAAATGGGTTTTCAGGAACAAGTTGAATCAAAATGGAGAAGTTATCAGAAACAAGGCTAGACTTGTGTGTAAGGGTCACTCACAAGTGGAATGAATAGATTTTGAAGATACTTTTTTCTCCAGTAGCAAGAATGGAAGCCATTAGGATGTTTTTGGCTTTTGCAACACATAAAGACTTCAAGGTGTATCAAATAGATGTCAAATCTGTATTTTTTAATGGTGACTTAGAAGAAGTGGTGTACATTGAAGAGCTAGAAGGTTTTCAGTTGTCAAAAGATTCTTATATGGTCTGTAGGTTGAAGAAATCTTTATATGGACTCTAATAGGCTCCTAGAGCTTAGTATGCAAGATTGGATAAGTACTTATTGCAGCAATGATTCAAAAAGGGTACTGCAAATAGTAATCTTTATTTCAAGGTTGAGAGAGATCAAATCCCGATTGTGATTGTGTATGTTGATGAAATAATCTTTGAAGGAAATGTGTAAAAGGTTTTTAGAGGAGATGCAAAATGAGTTTGAAATGTCAATGTGTGGGGAGATGAATTTCTTCCTTGGGCTACAAATTAGTCATTTTGATAAAGGTATATTCATCTCACAATCAAAGTATGTCAATGAAATGTTAAAGAAGTTTGGAATGGAGGACTCTAAACCAATATGTACTCCCATGGTTACTGGTTCTAAGTTGAGAAAAAATGATGAATCTCCTAAGACAAATTAGAGCATGTACAGTTCCATGATTGGTGGATTGTTACATTTAACTATTGGGTAAGTGCACCAAGATGGTTCCCAAAAAGGGGACTTAACTGGACACATTTTTTTCTGAAATCAAGAAATATCGACCTTGGATGTGAAATTGAGGATAGTTACACTCAAAATTTTGAGATGGAACAAAAACAAGGATTGAAGTGCTTTGAGTCTACTTTCTAAACTACTAATTTATTTTTAAAATGGTTGAGATTAAGAGGTTCAAATGAGGGATGTACACAAATTGGTGTTGTTTTTGTCATAAAAACATAACATAGCAACTCTTGTATGACCCTAGCACGGTGTACTTTTTTTTAGTAATTTTAAAATCGCTACTGTCAGAAGTTAGCTAACATTATGTAGTTGATGCATGATTTTTCTAATAATTTTTTAATGAATATTTGATTTTTTACGAATTTTAGAAGTGGACACGTCCTGAAAAATAGAATTTTGGTCATGCTACCCCTACAATTTTTGGAAAATAATTGAAACTTTTTTATAAAAAAAAAATTGTAGAATGGAGTCTAGTTTCTAAAAATGTAATTTATTTGAAATTTTCATGAGCGGTTAATTTATAACGAAAAAAAACACCAAACACTACTTTTTGGCAAAAAAGAGACATACAAACAAAACAAATTATGGACGAAAGGCTTAACATTGTTAGAAAGTGAAAAAAATTACATCGTTGGATAGCTAAGAGAGAATGTAAGATTAACCAAATGTTCGATTTGTTTGATATTGAACCACGTGCAATCCTGACGATGAGCATGAACTCGATTATGTGAAATATTGTAGAATTTGCAAAAACACGTCTCTAGTTGTTGGGAATGCCCTTCAAGCCTTTGGATTGGTATTCCAAGGCAAATACCAATCCTAAGGCTTGGGGATTCCCAAAGCAAGATATAACGCAAGCGCGTTATAACACGCTCACATTATATCTCAGGTTTGACATGGTTTTTTGCTTCTGCGGGAAACATGTCAACCAAGACATAACGCGAGCGTGTTATGTCTTCCTTTATGTTAAATTCCACTCTATTGAATGTAGTTTGATATATTTGTATGTTTGTATGAATGAATGTATGCATGCTTGTATGTATGTATGTATGCCTTTATGTAATAATGCATGTATATTGTGTGTATGCCTATATGTATGTAAGATTGTATCCACACATGTATGTATGTGTGCTTTTATGGATGTACGATTGTATGTACATGTGTATTATGCTTATATGTATGTATGTATTTATGTATGTCTTTAGAGGGAGAGATAATTTTAAGAGAGAGAGAGAAAGAGAGTCTGGAGAGGGAGAGGGGGTGGAAATGAGAGTTTAAGAGAGAGGGAGTGGTAGAGAAGGGGTTGGAGTGAGAGTGAATTAGCTAGGTAGGGTGGGAGGGATTGAGGGAGGGAGAGAGAGAGAATTGAGAGAGAGAGAGGGGAGGAGAGAGAGATAGAGAGAAAGAGAGAGTTATGTAGGTAGGGTTCCAAATAGAGAGACTTGAGAGTGTGAGGGGGGAGAGAGATATGGAGAGAAAGAGAGAGTTATGTAGGTAGGATGTCAAAGGGAGATACTTGAGAGTGTGAGGGGGGGTGAGAGGGAGTGCGAGAGAGAGACCTAAGAGAGGGAGAGGGTGTGGGAGGGAGTGACCTGATAGAGGTAGAGAAAGAGGGGGTGGAGTGAGAGGGACTTATCTAGGTAGGGTGGGAGGGATAGATAAAGAGAGGGGGGAGAGAGAGTTACCTAAGTAGGTTTCCAGAGGGAGAGACCTAAGAGAGGGGTTGGAAGGGAGAGACATGAGAGAGAGGGAGAGGGAGGGAGTGGGAGAGAGTGGGAGGTACATAGAGAGAGATGGATAGAGGGAGCGAGAGAGGGTGGTAGGGATTGATTGAATGAGAGGTACGTAGAAAGAGGGAGAGGGTAGATAGAAAAAACTAGAGATGGTAGGAGAGAGGGAGGGAGGGAGAGGTGAGATGTATAGATAGAGAGAAAGTGATAGGGGTTGAGGGTATAGGGTTGAGGGATTAAGGTGGAGGACCTATAGGGTTGACGGTTTCTAGGGAATTAGGGTTTAAGGGTTGAGGGTTGAGGGATTAGGGTCGATGGTAGAGGGTATTGGGTTGAGGGTATAGGATAGAAGGTTTAAGGATTTAGGGTTGAAGGGTTTAGGGTTTAGGGTTTAGGGTTTAGGGTTTAGGGTAGAGGGTTTAGGATATAGGTTTGAGGGTATATGGTTGAAGGATTAGGTTGAGGGTCCAATGTAAAGGGTAGAGGGTATAGGGGTTGAGGGTTTAGGGTTTAAGGATTGAGGGTTGAGGGATTAAAGGTTGAGGGTTTAATGTATAGGGTAGAGGGTAGAGGGTTTAAAGGTTGAGGGTTGAGGGTTGAGGGTTGAGGGTTGAGGGTTTAAGGTTGAGGGTAGAGGATTCAAGGTATAGGGTATAGGGTCGAGGGATTAGGGTCGAGGATCCAATGTATAGGGTAGAGGTTATAGGGGTTGAGGGATTAGGGTTTAAGGGTTGGTGTTTGAGGGTAGAGGGTTGAGGGTTTAGGGATTAGGGTAGAGAGTATTCTTGAATTTAAGGGTGTAAGGGTTGAGGGATTAGGGTTTATGGTAGAGGGTATTGGGTTGAGGGTAGAGGGTAGAGGGTAGAGGGTTTAAGCGTTTAGGGTTTAAGGGTTGAGGGTTGAGGGTTTAGGGTTGAGTGTTTAAGGGTTTAAGGGTTTAGGGTTCATGGATTAGGGTAGAGAGGGAGGGATGTGTGGATAGAGAGAAGGAGAGAAGAGGAGGGAGGGACATAGATATATGAGGGTTGAGGATCCAATGTATAGGGTTGATGACCTGTAGGGCTAAGGGATTAGGGTATTTCATTGAGGGTATAGGATTGAGGGATTAGGGTTGAGAGTACATATGGTTGAAGGATTGGGGTTAATATTACAATGTATAGGGTAGAGGGTATTAGGGTTAAGGGTTTAGGGTTTGATGGTTGAGTATTGAGGGATTAAGGGTTGAGGGTTGACAATTGAGGGTTGGGTGTTTAATGTATAGGGTAGAGGGTAGAAGGTAGAGGGTTTAAGGTTGAGGGTATAGGGTTTGGGTTATTAGGGTTGAGGGTCCAATGTATATGGTAGAGGGTATAGGGGTTGAGGGATTAGGGTAGAGATTTTACTAAGTGGGTTTAAGGGTTGAGGTATTAGGGTTGAGGGTAGAGGGTAGATGATTGAAGGTAGATGGTAGAGGGTTTAAGGGTTTATGGTTTAAGGGTTGAGGGTTTAGGGTTTAGGGTTTAGGGTTTAGGGTTGAGTGTTTAAGTGTTTATAGGGTATATGGTAGAGGGTTGAGGGTTTAAGGGTTTAGGGTTTAGGGTTGAGGTTAGAGGATTGAGGGTATAGGGTTGGGGGATTAGGGTTGAGGGTCCAATTTATAGGGTAGAGGGTATAGGGGTTGAGGGATTACTATTTAAAGGTTGAGGGATTAAAGGTCAATAGGGTTGAGGGATTGGGGTAGAGAATTTACTAAGTCAGTTTAAGAGTTTAAGGGTTGGGGGATTAGGGTTGAGGGTAGATGGTAGAGGATTGAGGGTAGAGGGTAGAGGGTTTAAGGGTATAGGGTTTAAGGGTTGAGGGTTTAGGGTTGAGTGTTTAAGGTTTTAAAGGTTAGAGGGTAGAGGGTTTAAGGTTGAGGGTAGAGGATTGAGGGTATAGGGTTAGGGGATTAGGGTTGAGGGTAGATGGTAGAGGATTGAGGGTAGAGGGTAGAGGGTTTAAGGGTTTAGGGTTTAAGGGTTTAGGGTTTAAGCGTTGAGGGTTTAGGGTTGAGTGTTTAAGGTTTTAAAGGTTAGAGGGTAGAGGGTTTAAGGTTGAGGGTATAGGGTTAGGGGATTAGGGATAAGGGTCCAATGTATAGGGTAGAGGGTACAGGGGTTGAGAGAGTAGGGTGTAAGGGTTGAGGGATTAAGGGTCGATAGGGTTGAGGGATTAGGGTAGAGAGTTTACTAAGTGGGTTTAAGGGTTAGGGATTGGGGGATTAGGGTAGAGGGTAGAGGGTAAAGGATTGAGGGTAGAGGGTAGAGGGTTTAAGGGTTTAACCGTTGAGGGTTTAGGGTTTAGGTTTGAGTGTTAAAGGGTTTATAGGGTAGAGGGTTGAGGGTTTAAGATTGAGGGTAGAGGATTGAGGGTATAGGGTTAGGTGATTAGGGTAGAGGGTCCAAACTATAGGGTAGAGGGTATAGGGGTTGATGGAATAGGGTTTAAGGGTTGAGGGATTAAGAAGATATAGGGGTTGAGGGATTAGGTTTTAAGGGTTCAGGGTGGAGGGATTAAGAGGGTATAGGGGTTGAAGGATTAAGAGGGTATAGGGGTTGAGGGATTAAGAGGGTATAGGGGTTGAGGGATTAAGAGGGTATAAGGGTTGAGGATTAGGGTTTGAGGGCTGAGGGTTGAGGGTGAGGAATTAAGAGGGTATAGGGGTTGAGGGATTAGGGTTTAAGGGTTGAGGGTTGAGGGTTGAGGGATTAATAGGGTATAGCGGTTGAGGGATTAGGGTTTAAGGGTTAATGGTTGAGGGTTGAGGGGTTGAGGGATTAAGGTTTAAGGGTTGACGGTTGAGGGATTAAGAGGGTGTAGGAGTTGAAGGATTAGAGTTTAAGGGTTGAGGGTTAAGGGTTGAGGGATTAAGAGGGTATAAGGGTTGAGGGATTAGGGTTTAAGGGTTGAGGGTTGAGGGTTGAGGGTTGAGGGTATAGGGGTTGAGGATTAGGGTTTAAGGGTTGAGGTTGAGGGTTGAGGATTAGGGTTTAGATTGAGGGTTGAGAGTTAGAGGTATAGGGGTTGAGGGATTAGGATTTAGGGTTGAGAGTTGAGGATTAAGAGGTTTAGGGGTTGAGGATTAGAGGTTTAGGGTTGGCAGTTGAGGATTAAGAGGGTATAGAGATTGAGGGATTAGGGTTTAAGGGTTGAGGCTTGAGCCTTGAGGGATTAAGAGGGTATAGGGGTTGAGGGATTAGGGTTTAAGTGTTGAGGGTTGAGGGTTGAGGGATTAAGAGGGTATAGGGGTTGAAGGATTAGGGTTTAAGGGTTGAGGGTTGATGGATTAAGAGGGTATAGGGGTTGAGGGATTAGGGTTTAAGGCTTGAGGGTTGAGTTTTGAAGGATTAAGAGGGTATAGGGGTTGAGGGATTAGGGTTTAAAGGTTGAGGGATTAAGAGGGTATAGGGGTTGAGGGATTAGGGTTTAAGGGTTGAGGGTTGAGGGTTGAGGGTTGAGGTTTGAGGGTTGAGGGTTTAAGAAGGTATAGGGGTTTAAGAAGGTATAGGGGTTGA